>OVBE01002174.1:0-31921 GCA_900406425.1 Iberis pinnata | reverse complement strand
CGAGAACCAAATGTTTCTCATCTAAAGGTTTTTGGTTGCTCAGTTTATGTGCCTATAACACCACCGCAACGTACAAATATGGGACCACAAAGAAGGTTGGAAATATATGTTGTTTTTGATTCTCCATCGATTATACGATACCTAGAACCACAATCGGGTGACGTATTTACATCACGTTTTGTTGATTGTCAATTTAATGAGAAAGTCTTCCCAGTTCTAGGGGAGAAAATAAAGAGGTTGGGAAGGATATCAAATGGAGTGTACCATCTATGTTATACCTCGATCCACAAACGAAACAGTCAGAACTAGAAGTTCGACGAATAATACATTTGCAAAGTATAGCAAATCAGCTACCGGATGCATTTGCAGATACCAAAACAATAACTAAATCTCATATACCAGCAGCAAATGCACCTGCTCGAATTGAAATCCCACAAGGGCGTGGAGGAGTAGATGATACATGTGAGTCCAGAACCTGCTTGAAGCATGGTAGACCTGTTGGTTCTAAGGATAAAAATCCTAGAAAACGAAAGGAAACTAAAAAGCGTGATAATCCCAAAATGACTGAAAGTATTTTAGAAGAACCAACTCTCCCCGTTGACGAAAATGTTGATCAGGAGGAAACTTAAGAAAATCATGAGATTTCTATCAACTTTGTTCATAATGGAAAGATATGGAATCGAAATAAAATTGATTGCACTGATGATGTTTTCGCATTCCTTGTGTCAAAGAAAGTAAATGACGAAAACGAAGATCCAGAGCCAAAATATGTATTTGAATGTCAAAAGAGGCATTATTAGCTAACATGGAAAGATGCAATGCAAGTAAAGCTCGATTCACTCAATAAACGAGAGGTATTCGGCCCCATTATACCTACACCAAGAGATGTGAGGCCAGTTGGCTATAAATGGGTTTTCATTCAAAAAAAAAATGAGAAAAACGAGATAATGAGATATAAAGCTCGCCTTGTGGCTCAAGGTTTTTCTCAAAGACCAAGAATTAATTATGAGGAAACATACTCTCCTGTTATGGATGCCATCACATTTAGATTTCTAATGAGCCTCACAGCTTATGAAAATCTAAAAATGCATCTCATGGATGTAGTTACTGCATATCTGTATGGATCATTAGATATTGATATCTATATGAGAATTCCTGATGGATTTAAAGTACCAGAGGAATTAAAATTTAAACCTAAGGAGTTATGTGCAATAAAATTGCAAAGATCGCTATATGGTTTAAAGCAATCTGGACGTATATGGTACAATCGTCTAAGTGAACATTTAATGAAAGAAGGTTATATTAATGATCCTAAATGCCCATGTGTTTTCATTAAGAAAACAACATCAGGATTTGTGATAATTGTTGTGTATGTTGATGATCTAAACATTATTGGAACTCAAGGGGAAATACAGAAAGCATCAAACTATTTGAAAGGAGAATTTGAGATGAAAGATCTCGCACAAACAAAATATTGCTTTGGCCTACAAATTGAGCATTTTCCTAATGGTATATTTGTCCATCAATCTACATATACCAAAAAGTGTTAAAACGCTTTAACATGGATATGGCAACTCCTCTCAGTACCCCTATGGTTGTTAGATCATTAAAAATTGAGAATGATCCTTTCCGAACACCAGAGGAAAATGAAGCGATACTCGGTCCTGAAGTACCATATCTAAGTGCCATTGGATCACTTATGTACCTTACCAATTGTACTCGACCTGATATCTCATTTGCGGTTAATCTTTTGGCAAGATTCAGTTCGTCGCCTACGCGAAGACATTGGAATGTAATTAAACATATATTTCGCTACCTACAAGGAAGTATTGATTTAGGATTGTTTTATCCTAGAGATTCTAAAGCTGAAATGGTTGAATGCGCGGATTCATGATACGTTTTTACGATTGGAGGCACTGCTATTTCTTGGCGTTCACAGAAACAAACACTTGTGGCTACTTCTTCGAATCATTGCGGAAATCATTGCTCTTCATGAAGCAAGCAGAGAATGTGCATGGCTCAGATCGATCAGTCGACACATTAGAGAAACCAGCGGAATCAGTAGCAATGAGGAATCAACGATTTTGTATGAAGATAACGCAGCATGTGTTGCTCAAACCAATGAAGGATATATCAAAAGTGACAGAACTATGCATATCCCTTCAAAGTTCTTTTCATACACTCAAGAGCTCGAGAAGAACAAAAATATTGAAGTAAGATATGTTCAATCTTCCCAAAACGCTGCAGATCTCTTCAAAAAATCTTACCTACTTCGACATTCAGGAAACATGTTTTTAATATAGGAATGCGTCGTCAACAAGACCTTTGAGACGACGACATGTTTGTTCAAGGGGGAGCTTACACAGTTGTACTCTTTTTACCAACTGAGGTTTCCTAAGGAGTTTTTTTAACGAGGCAACAAAGACGTAATGCGAAAGATGACAGTGACATTGGTCTCCAAGGGGGAGTGTTGGGAAAGTCACTTATGCTTACTTCAACAAGGCAAGTGAAGACTTTTGTGATTAAATGGAGCCCAAAATGTCACTTCACATCACTTCATGTCTCCCAATTTTTCCTAAAATAAGAGGCTTCACTTACTTTGTAAAGTACACTTAAAAAAATATAAGATCACACATTTATTTCTTCTTCTTAAGTACATTTAAAGATCTCCTCCAATTTCTCCTTCCTCCGATCCGAACTTTCCGGTATAATATTTTCAGTTTTATATTTAAATTATGATAATTATAGAATTGAATCACCGATATATTATAACAGTTAGATATTTGTTTGTACGGTGATTAAAAAAGAAGAAGATTTGTTTGTACGTGAAGTTGTTAAGAAAAATCAATACGATTTATTTATATACGCTCAAAGAAATTTAAGTATTATTTTCATCAATCTGATTCAATCATCAATCACAAAGAAAGAAACTATAATTGTCATCATCCTTTTATTTATTTTCCTTTTGCTTTATTAGGAGTGCAAAAGCAAAATGGGCATGTGACAATAACATGAGATGAGACTACTAATGCCTTTTATGCCAAAAGTAGAATTATGAGATCTGTGGAAATTTGATACTGTAAGTGGTGTTTATACGGTAAGTCCCACGTTTAAGTCCGAGGTTTCGAATAGTTCCTTAAGTATATTTCTTCACTCTTGCACTCTACCAAAAACAGCTAACTCTAAAGTTAAGACATCTCAAGCATGTATACTTCTAATTCCACAAGCTGAATATTTTTTTTTTATATAAAAGATTTACTTTATTAAAACCAAATATAATCAACCCAATTACAAAACATAAATTACAAACAAACCCATTTCTGAAAACTGGGTGGGTTTTCCAAAAATTAAAACATATCCAAACTCAGTCTAATTTGAGAAAAACCCTAGAAATAGAGTAAAATACTCTAGCCGTCGCCCCACCGTCGCATGCCGCGAATATCGCCGGGACTGCCATTCCGACGATCCGACGGTGAGAAACCAAGGCGATGCTGCACCACCACCCACCGTTACTTCGATTTCTGGTCTGGAGAAGGATGCTGGGACTTGTGGTTCCCCTCCACGATGAGTTTGGTTGATGAAGAGTAGATTTCCGGTAAGGTTAGGAATGGTCTCCGCCGGATACGGGTTTGGTTTCACGGCGATTTGATACGGTAATGGTTCTCGCACCACCACAAGAAACCGCTGCCTCGTTGTCTTTCCCAAGAAAAAACCGGAACTTTACCTTGAGGTTCTTCATCTCCAACCTCGCCGACTTCCATGCTTCAGTCGTCGTGTCAGATCCAACCGAGATCCACCGCCGAGAAGCTACTAAAATCGCGAATCGAAGCTATGGTGAAAACAGAACGGGAAGAAGTAGATCCAAGAAGCAAAAGGGAGAGAAATAAGATTCACGCGAGCTCGCCGGCCTTGGTTTTCGCCGTCAAGCTCGAGGGTCGCGGAGCACGGGATTGTAGTCGAAAGTCGCTGGTTTGATTTTGCCGCCATCCCTCTTCTACGCATGTCTCGGCAAAACTAGAGCAAATCTGATTTTCGAAGAGAGAGTCGGAAGAAAGAGAAACATGGAGAGAGAATATCAGATCAACTTTTGATATATTGTTACAAGCTGAATATTTTAGATTTACATTTTAATGATGCTTTATAATCTTGATTTTTATACTAAGATATATTTCACATTAACAACTTAGCATTCTTATGTTTTTTGAAGAACTATCTCACAACAGCTTTTCCTCTTATCTAATTATTTACCTTGTGAGAAAATATTTGTATTTTTATATGTGATATATGTATTCTACAGTTTAATCACAAAAACTAAATTAATATTAAAATTATGAAATCTTATACTAGAATTATGAAATATAATATTAAAAATGATATAATATTAAAAATGATATTGTAATAGATTGTATTCGATTAAAGATATTATTGTATTTATACAATGTGAATATATATATAAAGATAGTTTTTGCTCTCTCCTCCTTGGGGCACCTCATCATCCACATAGATTTTAATTTATAATTTACATAATTAAATGAATTATTTTTTTGGTAACATATTAATTATACATTACATATCCATATAAATAGTTAATGATGAAAGAAATATAAAAAGTTATGTCCTATTTTTTACTATATCACAAAATTAAACAAAAATAATAAACTATACTCACTAGAAGAAAATTGGTCACATTAACAATATTTGATGAATTATTCTATAAGTAACATAGTAAGGGAGGGGTGAATCTAGCCACATATATATACAAGGGCACAAATATAAATTAATAAAATAGGGGCATATCCATAAATTAAACAAACATATGATGAATTTTAGTTAAATTTTATATTAATTTTTTTTTAAGTGTGCATATGCACCCTTATCTCTCCAGGTGCATTCGTCCCTGAACATAGTTACACATTACATATTTATATAAATAATTAAATATGAAAATATATGAAAAGTTATGTCTTCCTTTTTAATATATCATAATATTAAATAAAAAAGTAAAATATGGTCTTTCTTCTACTATATTACAAAATTAAACACAAAATAGAAAACTATACTCACTAAAAGAAAATTAGTCATATTAACATAATTTGATTAATTAATTTCTATGTAACATATTAACTACACATTACACATCTATATAAATAGTTTACTATGAAAAATATATGAAAAATCATGTCTTTGTTTCTACTATATCACAAAATTAAACAAATTATATGAATTATACTAACTAAAAGAAAGTAGTCACAAAATATATGAAAGTCATGTCTTCCTTTCTACTATATCACAAAATTAAACAAAAATAAAATAAAATATGTCATCCCTACTACTATATCACAAAATTAAACACAAAATAGAAAACTATACTCACTAATAGAAATTAGCCATATTAACATAATTTGATTAATTATTTTCTAAGTAATATATTAATTACACACTACAAATCTATATAAATAGTTTATTATGAAAATATATGAAAAATCATGTCTTCCTTTATACCATATCACAAAATTAAACAAATTATGTAAACTATACTAACTAAAAGAAAGTAGTCACAAAATATATGAAAAGTCATGTCTTCCTTTCTACTATATCACAAAATTAAATAAAAAGTAAAATATCCTCCCTTCTACTATATCAAAAAATTAAACACAAAATTATCCATATTAACATAATTTGATTAATTATTTTCTAAGTAACATATTAACTACACATTACACATCTATATAAAAAGTTTATTATAAAAAATATATGAAAATCATGTCTTCCTTTCTATATCACAAAATTATACAAATTATATAAACTATACTAACTAAAAGAAAGTAGTCATATTAATTTCTAAAGTAGTGTTTTTAATGTTTTCGAGGTTTTAATAAATAAATAGCTATAATTATAAACCAAAAATTATCAACCGACGAGTATCAACATATAATTAAAAAAGATTTTAAACTAAAACTCAACATAACTAACATACATAATATTCAACAATCACAAAATAAAGTTTATAAACCCCAAAACTTTGCAAGTTGTATATTACACTAAATTCTTCTGTTAGTTTATGATTAATTACGTTTCTGTTATTTTATTTCTATTTGAGAAAATATTTGAACTAATCACCAACTTTGTGGAGGTTTACCAAACAATATCTTCAACAATTTACTTTGTTGAATAAAATATCTTAGTGGCTACCAAATCATATTAAATGTTTTTGAGTAGTGAGAGTACGACAAAAGTAAAACATAAATTTCTATTGAACATTCAAAATGCATCATTAATTTTCAAAAAAAATTTTTATCGTGGTTCAACAAAATTAGTTATATTGAATTTCTCAATAAATCATGTCATACTAAATTTTTTCATGAAAATTATATTACAAGTGTATCTAAATAAACAAAATAAGAAATTCCCAAAAGAATACCAACTAACTATTTAAAAATGCATACAAAAGATTTTGTTGGAGAGTAGTTCCCAACTTTTTGTATACAACCTAAAAGATACATAACAAAAACAATTACACAAAAGAACATAAGAAAAAACATAGAAGGTAAATCATTACAATCGCTGTTAATGATTATAAGTTTCTTACAAAATTATGTCACAATTTTCATCAAATTTTATAATCCTATTAGTCACCTCATCATCTACATAGAAATAAATTCTAATTTAAATAACTTAGTGAATTAATTTCTAGGCAACATATTATAAAATGAAGTATATAAACCTTATAACTTTGTAGATTGTATATTACACATCGTAAATGCATATGTTAGTTTTAGATTAATTATTATTTTCGTTAATTTTAAAAATTGAGAAGATATATGAACTAACGAGCAATTCAACGAAGGTTAGCCAAAAACAAATTACATCACTATTTTTAATTAAATTATTTTGTATCAAAAACATTATTTTATAGCTAAAAATCTAAATTAATACTATGTGCAATATTTTTACAAATTACATAACTGTTTTTAGTCACATTATTTTGTAGCTAAAAATCTAAATTAATGTTAATATTTGCCATCAACCTTCGATTCTCTCAAGCTATCAACCTTCAATTTAACATCTGCCAGTCATCTAGTTACTGATTTATCTCTCTGTGTCATAGTTAAAAACCCTAACAAGGTGGGATTTAACTATGACATGACCGACGTCACAATGTACAAAGTATTTGCTTGGAATGATGTTGTCATCGGTAAAGGCTTGATCGACTCATTCTATCAGGATAGTAAAAACATGACTTCACTCACTTTTACGATCCGAAGTCCTCCGGTAGATTTGGATGAGTTCTCGGCAAATATTCTCAAAGGAGAACTGAAAGTGAAAAAGGAATGATGAAGCTTAGAATTGTTCTTAATATGAAGATAAAGTTGAAGATGGGATGTATGGTAATGAAAGCTGTTTGTAAAGAGATTAAAGCGGCGACTCCGACCGGAAAGAATACGACTATGGCTACTATCTATATTCCTAGGTGTGAAGTTTATTTAAGCGTCAAGATGTGGAGACGAATGCAATTCATATAACTTAGTATAAATATTGGTGTTTATGTTAATATGTACATATTTGATTTGAAGGACAACTATGTATAAACCTTTTTTGTTCATGTTTTTTTGGTCTAGACACATTATATATATATATATATATATATATTTCTTTTTCGTCTATGAATCAATGCATGTAGCCAAAATGCTTTGTTCTTCCATATATTGCCAATAGAAATTATTTGAGGTGGTCTTTGATCTTGATGGACTTTCCATGCTTAGAATTTGCGCTTTTGATGATGAAGGTAAGTGCTTCTTGTGGATTAATTGTGTCCTTTCATAAGAAACGTTTTCTTGATTCCTCTTTGAGAGTTACAAGTTCATATCCTATTGTATTGATATAACACATTTTTTTGTGATGTATCTTTGAATTTACTGAAAAATTTATGTAGAATATGAATTCTCCTCACTGGTGAATCTACAATTCATGTGGAAGCTAATGCCTGAAGGTACATCACCTTGTTTATGTTCCTTTGAAGGAATCTCTGTTGACTGACTGTGTGGCTACTTGAATATCTAAAAGAAGTTTGAAGTTAATGTATATAAATCTACTTGAGTATGACCTAATAAATGTAAAATTTTCAATGAATGCTAGATATGATTTCCCATGGTAAATGCATAGCATCCAAAATTGGACATGAAAAGGTTTCAGTTCATGTGCTTGATGCTCCTCTTACCCATATATCTGATGAGATAGTACAAACAGTAGCAGAGGCCATGTCACTTGAACTTCGTTCACCGGTTTATGTCCTTATGGGAGCTTCTTTCAGTTATACTTTAAAGGTCATGCGTGAGGAATGTTTCTCAAGGTTTATCTGCATCTTACATCTTAACTTTTTTACTTTTTATCAAGTGGTGTTGTTTCATATTGTAAGTTCCAGTGTGACATACTAATACTATGTTACGTTTACTTACTAGTCTTGATCTTGACTGGATTTTTGTAAATTGTACTTGTAGATGCGCATCTATCATCATCACATCATAGATGGTCTGTGTTGAATACTTATGTTGCTAAAGTGGATTCTTTGTTTGGTCTAACTAACACATTAAGTTTTGGGGTGTTGTTGAGGATACGCGGGTTGCTAGCCACATTCAAGGGTCATCTATTAATTTTGTCACTCCATATACCTTTCTCTTGTTATGTATAAAGAAAGTAATCGATTGACAGACATTAACATAAAATATATATGATTAACTCTATTATACAATTGACACGCCTCTTTAAGATGGAGAAGTCACCACTCCAGTTTTGTTACAGAATTCCAAGAAGCGTGACTAGAGAGTGGCTTAGTTAAGACATGGGCTAGTTGATTTTTAGTATAAACATGTGCCACTCGAAGTTTTTTGTGTTGGAATTGACCTCGGATGAAGTGGTCGTCGATTACAATGTGCTTCATTGAGCGTGAAAAATAACATTGACACATAAGAAAATGGTCCCAACATCGTCGCAATATACGACATGTGGTCTTTGGGAATGGAGATGTGAAGCTTATATTGAAGATTCCATATCCACCAAAGTTTTGAAGCAGCATTGGCCACCACCCGATACTCGGCTTCGATGGAAGATCAGGCTACACATCCGAGTCACTAGTCCAGTATGCGTCGAAAAAAGCATGCAATGAGATATTATTTTGGACTGAAAAATTAATATTGTGTGTTATAGTTCCAAGAAGATAGCGTAAGATGCGCTTTTCTGCCTACCGGTGGTCTTGAGTTGGACGATGCATATATTTTGAGAGCCAATAGACGTCGTAGCTTATGCCGAGATGGGTGAAGGCTAGATATCGAGACTTCCAACCAATTACTTGCATATAGTAGAATTCGAGAGTGGTTCTCATGGTAAAAGGGTGAATTTCATACTCGTGATCATTGGTGGCGTGAATGGTTTTTTGGAAGTCATGTTATGTCTGTGAAGAAGATCAACACATACATCCATTGAGACATGTAAAGTCTTTTTGTTGTCTGGTGAGTTTCGATTCCGAAAAATTAGTGAAGATCTTTGAAATCTTTGACCGAGAACTAGGATGCAAGATGTTGAAGGATGGCAGAGATGGCTAAGCATCATTCCATGTGACAAAAATGTCATCGACATAAACCGAAAAATAAAGCAAGGTAGTATCATAGGTTAGTATAAATAAAGAGGTATATGTCAACGAAGTTTTGAATCCCAAAAAAAAAAAAAAAAAANAAAAAAAAAAAAAAAAAAAAAAAAAAAAAAAAAAAAAGTTTTGAATCCCAAATGTAGGAGGAGGAATTTCAATTTCGTGTACCAGGCACGTGAAGCCTGTTTGAGACGATATATGGCCTTTTGGAAACGACTCACATTGTTTGGTTTCTCAAGCTCGACGAACCCTGATAGTTGCTTCATATAAACTTCATCCATCATAGTGCCTTGTAAGAAAAATTGTTGACATCCTCCAATAAGGAGACACCTACTTCTCTAAATGGTGGTAATCATACCATTTGTATGAGAGATATTTGCATCACTAACTTTGATTGGATCTCGTATGGATTAGGAGGGAAAAGCCCACGATGCGATCTCATAATCAAATCAAATGGATCTCTCTTCAACATACTAATAATAGTGGAATGCCCCTCTTAGACATTTCCAAAATTTTGAGATCAATTCTCATGATGTGATTACAATGATTTAATACTCTCAAGTTTAACCAACATATATTTATTATAACTATTTAACAAAAAAAAGATTCTAGGGATTGGATCCACATAGACCACACAATTGCATGAAAAATTTCAAATCAATATGGCTACAAAGAAAATGAAGTTGTTTTTTGTTTTTCTATTATAACTAATTAAGCGGTAATTAAAACGGTGTAAGTTTATGAATAAAAATGTTATGCATTATTGAAATCCACAAAAAATTGAATTGCCTAAACTTAAATAAAAAAACAAGAGGGTTCACAAATTTTCTCAAACAAAGTACATAATCTGAAACTCTTCCCCTTTGAAAGCTCAACAATATTAAAATAAAAATATAGTGCAACCTAAACTATTACTAATTTTCTATTAACATGAAAATATGGAGAAAGAAAAAATTATGGGACTAAACTGCAATTTGTGCAAAATATGATATCTTAATTGATCAATCTAGAATTCACTTGCAAAATTAGTTGAAGTTTTAAATCAATCCATTCATTTTTGGATCGGTCAATCTAGTGGTTCCTCTTATGTATGTGCTTCATTGATATCTATATGAATGATATTTTCACTAAAACCGTCTTAAGTTTTCACTACACCGTTAGGTTGACTTAAAGTCACTTCCAAATGAAAGCTAACTCAAGTGTTTCTATAGTACCCAAATTTCAACTTGATTCAACATTGAGAACCCTCTGAAATACTGGCAAAGTTCTTATGATTTTACACGATTCTATATTATTCTTTGTTCATTTATACCCAAAACATCATGTTCTTCTCCAAAGCCATATACAAATATTACTTAAAAAAAAATCTAAAAACACACTTTAACTTGACAAAAAAACACAAAATCAAGTGGTAAAATCACGTAAAAGTAGAGTATATTATGATCGAGAGACTTGAGGTGTGGCCAAAATTTTCCACATAATCTTAGGAGATAGCCATATTGAGAGACAATCTACCGACTTTTAGAATCGTATATGTTTTTACGAGTCTAACTTCCAAAGCCGACTACTTGGTTTGTCAAACTAGATGTCATCATCGTTGATTATCTTTTATAGGTTGTTCTGTTTTGGTTTGTTCAGTGATACACTCATGTTTTAATCCAAATATGCGACTACAAGTGTACAGTCAGTTGCAGTTAAAACATAAATGTTCGAATTCACAAAGATCTAAAGTTGCACTACGCATCTAAAATTCAAATCTAGCTACGAAAGTTCAACATTTGTTTGGTTTTCGATTGAAAATATTTAAAAGTGTAAGAATATAAAAAATGATGTGAATAATAAGATAAAAGTGTTAAGTATCAAGAAATCCACAAGGAAACTAGACTAATGGGTTGAATTATCATACACGGAAAAAATAAACACCAATCATAACTCAAATCACAAGTCTAGACTAATATATTTTGGAACATTATATCCCTATAAAATAAACTATCGAAAAGAACTTAAATTTCGCTGATTCCAAATAATTAAATCATGCATTATAGATGAAATTTGATAAGTCGGAGAATGCAATATATGATACTTTCGCAAGTTAAAGACATTATAGTCATGCAGATTTGTTCAAAATGTTTGAATCAAATGTCTGTATTTTTACAACCTATGATCATTAACTAGGTTATCAAGCTAATTCAAACATGTATCTTATCATATAATCCTAATTGTCAAATAAGGAATTATTTGGAAAACCCCTAAAACTTAGCTAGTGGATTACTTAGACATAATCAAATAAACATACCAATCAAAAAATGAGTTTCGTAATAAATATAATTGAATAAAAATAGGTTGAAATTTGTGTCCAAGAGAAACAACTCACAAATTTTTAAAAGCTTAGAATATCTTGTTGCTAAAAAAGAAAGTTTAAGTTGGTTTTGGGTCGACCTAGATTAATAGAAGTTTGAAAATCATACGGAGACCAAATATAAAATTTTACTAAAAAGTCTAGTGCAAACGCAAAAACTTCCCCGATCAGGCAGTATCCCCCAATCTTCTAGGGTTTTAGTTTCGGCCAAAATCTCTTTTGCACTCTCATCGTATCGTATGTGTGTCAGATGGATCTGTCTTTAGTAAAATCTTAATAACTAGAGTTGTCCATTGGTCTTGTCAGCGCCCATGTGGTCTTGTTCACACGGACAATTCTCTTTTGCGAACACATCATGGACAAATCCGCGTGGACATTGGAAAATTGTGTCTACGCCCAATAATGTCTGCATCCAAACAAGCTTGTCCGCGGACGTAGTTTGATTTGAAATAAAAAGTTAATTTTCCAAGTTTAAACCTAGAATAACGTCCAAATGGACAAACTATTTCCGTTTGGACAAGTCCGTTACAGACCGCAAACAATTTTGGACATTGTCCATTTAATCCGTTTATATTGCGCACATGTCCATGGACAATCCACGTCGACACAGACTGGACTTGGTCCGCAGACAATATGTTCAATTGCTCTATTAATAGCTTTTAAATTTACCATTGAATTAACTTCAAACCATCTCCAATGAAAGATATCTTAAGTGTATATCTTGTATAAAAACTGGAACTCGATTCAACAGTGGAAACCTTTTAAAATGATAGAAAATTTATGACAATTTTGTACGACTTTATTTGCATACCTCCATTTGTATTCAAAATGCATGTTCTTCTCTAAAGCCACATAACTTAGAAAGATTCGATAAATGATTAAAAAACTTTAAAAATATATGTTGACTCGATAATAAAACTCAAAACCAAATAGTAAAACAACATAAAAAACCAAATATATCAGTTAGACACACCACCTCAATTTTGAGTAATAGAATAATCTGTTAGTATCAAAAGAAGGAAAAAACTACTATTGATTCCTCAAATCATGATTTTATTCTTCTCCAACTGAAAACTCTTATAATCTTGAAGAACACCAAAACAATTTACATGAAAGACAGAAATCCAAAGACTAGAGTGAAACCTTGTGTTACACCAAAAGACAAAACAAGTAACATTGAAGAGTTTATGTAATTCTCAGATACACGCATTGATTCGATAAAAGACTCGATAAATGACTAAAAACTCTAAAAAATACATGTTGATTCGATAAAAAAACTCAAAACCAAATAGTAAAACCACGTAAAAACCGAATATATGCAACACCACCTCTCAATTTTGGGTAATAGAATAACTTATTTGTATCAAAAGAAAAAAAAGGAGACTAGTATTGATTTCTCAATTCATTATTTTACTTTTCTCCAACTGAAAACTCTTATAATCTACAAGAAAACCAAAGCAATTTACAAGAAAGATACAAATCCAAAGACTAGTGTGAAACCTTGTGTTACACCAAAAGACAAAAACACAAACAAGTAACATTTAAGAATTTCTGTAAGTAATTCTTAGATCCTCCTCCATTGAGCAGTTCTTAAAACGAGTTTGAATAATGAGTGAGAGAGTTCGTAATTTTTATGAATAAACATCACTCGTCCAGTGTCGTGTTGTTTTCGATTGTATCAGTGAGTTCAATGGTTCTAAGATCACGAAGATGTTGCAATATATCTTGAAGAAGATCTTTTCCTTTATCACCTTTCTTCTCCAAACTCATACAGTTTTTCAAAAACTCTCCATCTGTTTCCAACACCTGTAATCTCTCATAAACACTATCAACTTGTTTGATGATCTCTAGCTTTTCATCTGATTCATGTACTTCTTGATACCCTTCTTCTGATTCATTCTCTGCAGCGTCTAGAAGAGGAAGCAGACTCTTCGCCATTGATGCCATTGTTAGTCCTTCATCTTCATAACTCTTGCTGAATTCACCTGGTACTTTTGATACCTCTTCAGATTCTTTGTCCTGCATTGTTATTAGTCTGTCCTCTAAAACCTTAAGCTGATCCAAAATCACTAACCTTTCTTCCTCATATTCTGATAAAGATTCATCAAGCATACTCATATGTTTTACACAGTCCAATGTTATCTTTTCCAAATCCATATCTATCTCAGAAGAACTTTCCTCTTCTTCATTCTCCTCCTCCTTATTATCATCATCATCATTAGCCTGGCCATCACTTTTCGTAGTTTTGATTTTGTTATTCTCATACTCCAAAAGCTTAGCTCTACAAATCTCAAGTTCTCTCTGGAGTTCTTCCTTCTCTTTCTCTCGTTTCACCATCAAATGATTCAATAGCTGCAAGGCTTCTTGATCATACTCGGCTTGTTCCTCCATCATTCTCTGATACTGCAAAGCCTCCATCTGAACTTTTGCTTTCTCTTCTTGTAGCCTAGTGATCATTGCCATTGTTTGGTTAGCTGCTATAGCAGATGCGCTTCTTTCTTCTTCTAGCTCTGCATATAAACCTCTCAGTGCTTCTTGTTCTTCTCTCACAGTCTCTTTCAGCCGTTCAATTGTCCTTATAGAGTCTCCTTCGTCCATCTCACTCTCTCTTACTAAGCTCCCATCTCCTGTAATTTCAGCAGCTGAGTACTCAATCTTTGAAAGAAAAAGATGTTTCTTATTGACTGAAGTTGGAGTTTCCAGAAGCTCCTCAGTCTCTTCTTCTTGATCTTCCTCTTCTTCGTTTTGACTAAGACCTGCTAGGAGAGGATCAAAACCGATAGAGAGATTTTCGATGACAAAAGCTTCATTCTTTAGCTTACAAGAGAGATTATTGCTCCCAAATTGATCATCCAAATCTGCTTCTTCTTCTTCTTCTTCTTCCACATGCTCTGTGTCTGATTAAATTGAGGAATCTTTAAAACACAATTACATAAAGAAATAAATTTCAAGACTTTGGGTTTGTGTTCTTACTCTTACCTGAAATTTTATTGTCTTCATTTGACACACCATTGCAAGTTTCATCCTCTGAAACTCTTGACTTAGATTCTTGGTTTTCATCTTCGTTCACGAGATAATTATTGCTATTAACAGATCTTAGCCCATCTTCTTCAGATATTTCTCTCAGGCTTAAACCATAGCTCTCCACATCTGAGATCACTTCACCATTTTGCTGCTGCTCTTGCCTCTTTCCTTCTTCTCCTTCCTCGTTGCAGAATCTTAAAGGATCAGATTCTCTCTCTATATCGAACCCATCTCCAATTTTGTCATCATCGATCATCTCTAAGATCAGTCCTCTGTTTTCACTGTCACCCAAAGTTTTCCCCCAAATAGATGACTTGATAAGCAAGTAATTAGGGTAGGGTTTTTCTGCCAAGCTCTTCTGGCAACATGTGCAAAACCCTAAACCAGAATTGCTCCGTTCTTCACGATCTGAGCAATCTGGGCATAAGTTAATCGATTCTGATAATTTCCCGTGAGTTTTGCAAAAACTCAGTTTAGCAAGCTCTGCAATGTGATTTTGGCATAGAAGCTCTTTGTAAGTGAATCTATTATCTGGGTTTCGCTCGAAGATTCGATCAAGCTTCGGACAAAGAAGACAGACTTGCTTAAGGCCGAAGAAAGAGGCGAATTTGACAATAAAGTAAGTGAAAAGAGAATTGAGGAAGATGAAGAACATGAGAAGCCATTCAAGGAAGGCGTAGACCAAGATAACAGTGATTTGATTTGTGTTTCGGCTTAGATTCGTCGCGAAATTGTTGATCGCCATTGATTTTGGCTCCTCTGCTTCTTTCGCTTGAGACTGAGAGAAGAGAGAGAGAAGAGAGGAGCGAGTGACAATGATGTTGTCGGGTAACATGCGCAAATAATCTTTGTGAAGTTTAAATTGGTTTAAACCTGAACCGGAATTAAGAACCGGACCCTTGAGAACCTTCAACTTCAGTTTTTTGCAACATTAAATAAGTTGTAACTAGGGCTGGGTTTTTGGGTATTCGGTTCGGTTATGGGTCCGAATTATTTGGTTCTGGTTATTCGGTTCCTGAATTCTAATACCCAATATATCTTTTTTAATTTTTCGGTTCGGTTCCTTCGGTTCCGGGTCGGTTCGGTTCTATGTTAAAGAAACCGAAAAATACCCGAAATTTTTGGTTCCAAATCGGTTCCGGGTATTTTAGACCCAAAATACCAAAAAATATCCAAAAGTTTCGGTTCTAAGTCGGTTCCGGGAATTTTCTAGACCCGAAATACCAAAAAATATTCGAAATTTTTGGTTCTACGTCGGTTTCGGGTATTGTCATACCCAAAATACCAAGAAATACCCGGAAACACAAAAATTACCCGAAAACAACTAAAATATCCGAAAAAATTAAGACTAAATTACCCGTATGTACCCAAATATATAAAGATTATCCGAATAAAAATAAAAATTACCCTAAGAAAAACTAAAGTACCCGAAATATATAATATGTATATATATGTTTCGGGTATTCGGTTATACCCATTAGTTCTCGGTTCCAGTTCCTACTCGATATTTATGGTTCTTCATCTCAGGAACCATTGGGTATTTTCGGGTGGAACCGGAATCGTTTTTTTCGGTTCTTCAGTTCCGGTTTTTTCGTTTAACCCTAGTTGTAACCTTTCGCTTTCAGAATTCAGATGATAGTGAGAAGTGGAGTAATTTCCGGTAAAGTAACATTATTGTCTACCATATTACAAAAATTTTCAATACTATTACTATGTTATTGACTTGGTTCACTAGTTCATTATTATAGTGAATTATGTTCATGTAATGTAATTAAGATTTTTTTAAATACTTTTTTATAGAAAAGTAGATCAGAAAAATTGAAAGAAATTGTCGAGAGGGAAAAAGAGGGAATGTGTGTAATGATGAATATTTGGTTGTCAAAAGAAACATATAAAAGGGAAAAGCAAAAGATCGTTAAAGTGAGAGAATTTCTTATTGCTTCTTTTGCTTTTAGGTGGGGATTATTATTATTTTGTTCCAGCCCATAATTTTTTTGTGCAGAACGATTTTATTTCATAAGTTAAAACGATTATATGATATATACTACGAACGCATAAAAATTTGTTACAACAAGTTGATTGTGCGATTTAACCTCAATATTGAGTTGCCAAAAAAAAACCTCAATATTGAACTTGATTGAGCTCGATGATTCCCATTCATAGTTTGACAATCAAAAAGAAAATAAATACAAAAATAAGTGTACACGAGAATTTACGAGTTCAGGATGAATCTCTACGTCTTGCCGGAAGTTATCTGAAATCCACTACTCCGACTTAAAATCGAGTCATTCTCTGATTTACAGAACTTTTACTCTCTCTCTCTCTCTTTTGATCCTACGAAGAACCATCAGCTCACTTTTTCACTCTCTTACTAATACAATTTATGGATTGATTATTAAATCAACCAACCCAAAACTAATTCTTAACCAACCTAACCAACTAACAGAACTTGGTTCAATCTTTATACTTAGATTAAACCAATTACAAGAAATAGAGAAAATGAACCTTCTACCCAAGAAAGAGTCTCTTTTATACTTAGAAAAAACAAACCAATATTTATGGACACCAAAACCTTCAAATCTCCCCCTTGACCATAAAATCTTGAACAAGCTTCAATAAACTTTAAATCTTCATGGATTCCAACTTTCAGATTCTTTGAGTTAATTCACTCAACTTCTGGACAAAAACTGAACCAGAAACACTTGTGAAACTTCACATTTAACATGTGCAAAAGACTTCATAGAACCTTATAACTTAAGCTCCTCCGAGCTTCACTCTTCTTTAATCCTTAGAAAACTTAGTGCATCTCTGAATTTACCCACTGGTAGAACCTTTGTGAGTATATCCGCAGGATTACACTCTGTAGCTATCTTGACTATCTTGATGCTTCCTTCTGATACTAGCTCCCTTATGAGTTAAACTTTACTGCTATGTGTTTTGTTCTGTCATGGTATACTGCATTCTTAGCTAAAGCTGTTGCACTCTGAGAATCACAATGTATACTCACTGATTCCTGAATGAATCCCAGCTCCTCCATAAATCCATTGAGCCGCACAGCTTCTTTAGCATCTTTAGTCATTGCCACATACTCTGCCTCGGTTGTTGATAAAGCCACAATTCTCTATAGACTAGACTTCCAACTAACTGGGTTACCTCCAACTGTGAAGACCATACCTGTTGTAGATTTCCTCTTGTCATTGTCCCCTGCAAAGTCAGAATGACAATATCCCTGGATGATAAAATCCCCATTCTATTTGTAACTCAGCTTCACCTACAAAGAACCTTTGATGTATCTCAAGACCCACTTGACAGCTTGCCAATTCTCCTTAATTGCCTTACTCATATACCTACACACTAATCCTACAACATAAGCTATGTCAGGTCGTGTGCCTATCATAGAGTACATTAAGCTTCCCACTACATTCTGATATGGTACACTTCACATTTCTTCAAATTGATCTTCTACTTGTTGTTCTATTGCTGACTTGAGCTTGAAATATATACCCAAAAGAGTTGATATTGGCTTGGCCTGGTCCATGTTAAAATTCCCTAACACCTTTTGCAGATAACCAGCTTGTGATATTGTTAAACTACCTCCGCTCCTGTCTCTTGTGATGACCATCCCCAAAATCTTCTTTGCTTTTCCTAAATCTTTCATTTCAAACTCAGAACTCAATAGTGTCTTCAAGTTTTCAACTTGTTGTTTATCTCTTGATGCTATCAATATGTCATCCACATATAGTAACAAGAAGACACATTGGATCTTTCTTCTTTCCTTAAAGTAAACACAACTATCAAAGTTGCTTCTCTTGTATTCTTTTGATAGCATGAAATCATTAAACCTTGAATTCGACTGCCTAAGAGACTGCTTAAGTCCATATAGATATCTTTTCAGTAAGCACACTTTATCCGGATTCTTTTTATCAATGTATCCTTCAAGCTGTTCCATTAGAATATTTTCATCAAGAAATCCATGTAAAAAAGTTGTCTTGACATCAAGTTGATTTAACTCCATTTCAAAATGAGTGACTACTGATAAAATGGACCTTATAGAGACATGTGTGACCACTGGTGCAAAAATCTCTCTATAATCTATTCCCTCCTTCTGTGAGTAACCTTTTGCCACTAACCCGACTTAAATCTGGGACCTTCTTCATCTATTAAACTTGGTTTTCTTTTGAATATCCACCTACACCAAATTGGCATTTGTATGTGATCCCTGTCAACTAGCTCCCATGTTTTATTCTTGGTCAAAGAAAGCATTTCTTTATCTGCTGCCTTTTTCCATTTATCCCTGTCAGGATCTTGCATAACTTCTTTGTAACTTGCAGGTTCTAGCCTTCCACCGTCTTCTGTAGCATTGTATGCATAACCTGCAATCTCATCTTCATCAGTTAATTATGATTCATAATCATCATACCTTTGTGGTGGTTTTATTTGGCGTCTGGTTCTGTCTCTGGCTAGTTGATAGGTGTTAATGTTTGCTGATTCCTCTGTGTTCCCTTCTGTGTGTTGTTCCATTTTCTCATTCTCTAAAGTGTCCTCCATGGCTCCACCTTGAATCATATTTCATGTATCCTTTATTGGTCCTGCAGCTTCCACACTAATAAAATTGTTAGTAGGACTTATGCTTTTATTCGCTGATACATGATTCTTTTGGTCTTTGTAAGTGATATTCTCTATGAATATCACATTACGGCTTATGATGCATCTTTGATCCTCTAGAAGCCACACTATGTAGCCTTTTACTCCTTCTGGATACACTAAGAAGACTCCCTTTTTGGCTCTTGGGTTGAGTTTCCCTTCATCTGTGTGTGAGAACACAATGCATAAAAATCTTCTTATCTTGCTTAAGTATGGTGTTGCCGAAGTCCATACTTCCTCTGGTATTTTGAACTCTATGGTTGATGAGGTTGTTCTATTTATCAGATACACAGCTGTTGCAGTTGTCTCTACCCAAAATTCTTGTCCTAATCCACTTCCATTCAACATTGCCCTTACTTTATTCATGATAGTCCTGTATAAACTTTCTGATACTCCATTCTGATGTGGAGTATATGTGCAGGTATTGTGCCTTACCATACCTTCAGACTTACAGAAATTATCAAACCTTGTATTGCAAAACTCCAGCCCATTATCTGTTCTAAGCTTCTTTACTTTCCTTTATGTTTGAACTTCCACCATCCTTTTCCATTTTACAAACTTGTCAAAGGCTTCATCCTTGGTCTTGAGAAAGTATGTCCACACCTTTCTTGACATATCATCTGTAAATGAGATAAAATATTGGCGTTTGCTTAGGCCTAAGGGAATGTTTGGTGATCCCCATAAGTCTGAATGCACATAATCCAATTTCTCCTTTGTGATATGTTTTGCTAGTTCAAATGAGACCTTGTGTGCCTTTCCTACAATGCAGTCTTCACAAAATTTTAGCTCTGTGATTTTCTATTATCCAAAACATCCTTTCTTTTGTAGTAAGTCCATGCTCTTCTGTCTCGGGTGTCCCAGTCTGTTGTTCCAGAGTTTTGTGATGTTTTGTTGTTGTGAATTGGTTGTTTCTTCTGATTGTGCTGATGCACAATTACCTAAAATCCTGGTTGAACCTTGCAGTATGTAAATTGAATCTCCTTCAGCTCTTTCACCTTTCATGATAATTATATATCTTTTTACCACTATGAGCTTTCCATTTCCACCATGGAAATTACACCCCTTTCTTTCTAATGTCCATAATGATATCAAGTTTCTAGTTACTTCGGGCATGTACCTGACGCATTAAGAACAAAAGTGGTTCCATCAAGATTTTCAAATCTGATAGAGCCAATTCCTCTTACACTTGAGTATGTGTTGTTTGCCATTCTCACTTTGCATGTTAGTGCCTCATTCAAACTCAAGAAGAGCTCCTTCCTTGGTGTCATGTGAAAGGAGCATGCTGTATCTAATACCCACTCATTTTCATATATCTTTTCTTGAGACAGGTTCACTTCTGATGCTACTAGACCTAATAGGTCATTTTCATCATTTTTGGCATGAGAAGACTCTCCTTTATCATTTGATTGAGACTTTTTCTTGTTTCTTTCCGACCACTTATAGCACTGATTTTTGCAGTGTCCTTCCTTTCCACATATCCAACAAACCTTCTTGCCGTCTTTTGACTTTGATATGCCCTTGCTTTTATTCTTGTTACCTTGGGAGCCTTTTGTTTCTGATTTGCCTCTTACAAAGTAACCTTATGATGTTGTTCCCTTAGAGCCTGTTGAATCCTTGAACTCCTTCTCTTTGGATCTTGCTGGACTAGCTACATCCTCCATCTTGATTGCTTCCCAACTATACTTCAGTGTCTTTTTCAACTGTTCATACTTTGCAGGAAGAGAGTTAAGCAGCAAAATGGCTTGAACCTCTTCTGCAACCTCGATTGATAGCTGGCTTAAGTCACCAATCAGCTTCAAGAAATCGTCTATATTTTCATCTATTGACCTATTGTCCTGCATCTTGAATGAATAGAGCTTGAGTTGAGAATGTACTCTGTTAGGCAGTGATTTGGACATGAAAAATATTTCTAAAGTTGACTAAGTCTCTGCTGCGGTTGTACATTTCTCTATCTTCCTGAGAACATGATCTTCTACATTTAGTAAGATAAGATTCATTGCCTTTTCACACCATTCCATCCTTGCTTCTTTGGCTTCAATCATCTTCTTGGCCTTTTCTGGATCTTCATCATTTTTATCACCTTCTTTCACTGTAGTAATGACTTTCTCTGTAAGCATGTCTTTGAGTCCAAGAACGCTTAAATGTGCATACATTCTTCTTTTCCATAGTGAGAAATCTCCTATTCCATCAAATGTTTCAACTTCAACTCTTGATCCAGCCATGTTGATTTCTTGATGTAAACTCATTTAACTGTGAATCGGTCTTCTCTTCTTAGCCTTACCTTGGCTCTGATACCAATTTGTGAGACTTAACCTCAATTTTGAACTTGATTGGGCTCGATAATTCCGATTCACAGTTTGACAACCAAAATGAAAAGAAATACAAAAAACAAGTGCACACGAGAATTTACGAGTTTGAGATGAATCCCTACGTCTCGCTGGAAGTTATCCGAAATCCACTACTCCGACTCAAACTCGAGTCATTCTCTGATTTACAGAACTTTTACTCGCTCTCTTGATCATGCGAAGAACCACCAGCTCATTCTTTCACTCTCTTACTAATACAATTTATAGATTGATTATTAAACCAACTAACCCAAACCTCATTCCTAACCAACCTAACCAACTAACAGAAGTTGGTTTAATCTTTATACTTAGATTAAACCAATTACAAGAGATTGAAAAAATGAACCTTCAACCCAAGAAAGAGTCTCTCTTATACTTAGTGGATGTTAATTGTTATAGGATTTTTATGGATTTGAAAATCCAAGTGAAATCATGTGTTATTGGATTAATGATTTTAAAACTTTTTTTGAAATCATATGTTATTCGTTTAGTGATTTATAAATACTAGTTGAAATCAAGTGTTATTCATTTAATGATTTGATATTGGATTTTAAATGTCACTTTATATTTTAATAGATTTGGAATGATTTTAAAGTTAAAAATACAAAAGACCAAATCCAAACATAAAATCATGGTATTTCAAAATCCAATGATTTAAAAATCCATAGATTTTTAAAATCATGGATTTATAAATCCATTAGAATACCATAACCAATAACACTCCCTTAGAGAAAACAAACCAAGATTTATGGACACCAAAACCTTCATTGATAAACAATCAAAAAGGTAAAATATTATTAGGGTGATTAAGCTCTTAGAAATAAACGTTTTTGAAATGACAAATATGTTCATTCTTATTTAATTTTTTCCAAAAAGAGAAAACTTCCTTTGGTGGTGACATAGATCAAACATTAGAGTCCAAAACCCAAATGTTTTTGATCCAAGCCCTAATTGAATTGGCAACTCTAATTAATTGTTGATTTTTTTGTTTAACATGAAATCTGTTTACTGAATTTTGGATCAAAATTAAAAGAACAAGTTTTTTATTTTATTTTTACTTATTACACATATTTTATAAAGTTGGTGAAGATGTGTACTAATGATAAATACTAATATTGCCCATAAGCTACAAATATAAATATAGTACTTTTAGATTGAAAACTGTTCATGCTTTTAATGGCATTATGGACCACTGTTGGCAATTGATTCTCTCTAATATAATTTTCGGGTTTGATTTTTTAAAGTGAATTTTGGGGACCCCAGAGAAATGAATAGTAGGTGTGTACTGAGACCATAGCCTGAGCCCCAAATTATCACAACTAAATCGATATCCTGTATGTGGCAGGCCGAACCGTTATAAAATAATAATCACATGGAGCTTGTGAATTTACTGAAGAAGCATACTTGAGCAAATAAAGCATAGCTTTAGTCAGCTTTTATCGTCTCTTCTACATCTTCTGTTTTCTTTTTTTCACCTCTCACCACTTCTTCTGGAGCTTTCTACACAAACTACATACAGAAATTGAGCAGTTCAAAAAGATGCAACGTGTGCTCTTTATCAAACTAACGAAACAAAGAAGCAAAAATGTTAGACAAAATGTATTATTATAAAATCGGTACCAAGAGAGCAGCGATGATTTATGTGTATAATCAGCCTAATTTCCTGAGGTAGCTTATCACTTTCTGAAGTGATTCTGCCTCTGCTTTTAGTTACGGAAAAAGGTAAGCAGGAGGAGACACTCCATCACAGAGGTCTGACCAATCTGCTCTGTTTTTCTGAGACTTTTTTATTAGCATATCAAATCATATCACTCTGTATCTAAGTTACCATATTCTCTACATTCCTTTTATACTTCTCTAGGTTTATGTATAGTTCCTCTATATAAGTGTTTGTAATCCTTCTGTAATATTAATCAAGTATTATTCATATCTTCATGGTATCAAAGCAGGTTAATTTTTAAACCTATCTTTCAGCCGCCTCTTTTTTTTTTCTCTATTCTCCTTCACCATGTCTGGTGCTTTTGAGAACACTACCAATGGCACTTCTTCTTTGCCAAATCCCAATGATCCTAACAATCCAATCTACTCGGTGAACATGTCAAGTATCACCAAACTCACAACCTCCAACTACATCACTTGGAGCCTACAGATCCGTCTTCTTCTCGATGGACTCGATCTCCTCGGTTATATAACCACAACCACTGTGATTCCTGAGCAGGTACTCACAGTCAATAATGTCACTTCTGTCAATCCTCGCTATACGACATGGCGACGTCAAGACAAATTGATCTTCCAAGCTCTTCTTGGATCGATCTCCACTCCGCTTCAATCTCTGGTTGCTCGTGCAACAACAACACTTGAAGCTTGGACGATTCTTGGTGATACTTACGGTAAACCAACACGTGGTCATATAAAACAGTTGAAGGATCAACTCAAGTTTCTGACCAAAGGTTCTCGCACGGTTGATGAGTACATTCAACTTATGCAAACTAAAGCTGATCAACTTGCCCTTCTCGGCAAACCTCTTGACCATGAGGACTTTATTGATCATGTTCTTGATGGTCTTCCTGAAGAATACCAATCAGTCATTGATTCGGTGAACAACAGAGACAACTCTATTTCTATTGTTGAACTTCACGAGAAATTGATTAACAGAGAAGCGGCTGTCCTACGCTCTGGCACTATCTCTGATCACCTCCCTGTTACAGCCAATCTTGCAAATCAACGATCCAAAGGTAATTGGCGCCGCAATGCCAACAACAACAACACCAATTCCCCTGCCCAATCCCCTGTTTCTTCTCCCACACACTTCAACCGTCCCTTGTCCACTAATAACAATCGTCGCGGCTATCTTGGCAAATGCCAAGCTTGTGGTACTACTGGTCACAGTGCACAGCGCTGTCCTCGTTTTCGTCTGATTCAGCAACCTCAGTCTCAACCTACAGCACACGTAGCCTCTGCCTCACCTGACTCTGCTTCATGGATGCTTGACAGTGGTGCGTCACACCACATCACCTCTGATCTAAGTAATCTTGCACTTCATGATGTCTATCAAGGTTCAGATGATGTTACTATCGGCAATGGTACAGGTTTAGCTATCACTCACACTGGCTCAATGAGCTTATCTTCTCCTAAGCATGATTTTTCATTGAATAACGTCTTGTGTGTTCCTGCCATAGCTCAGAACTTATTATCAGTTTATCGATTATGTGTGGACAATAACGTTGCAGTTACCTTTGATCCGTTCGCATTTCAGGTGAGGGATCTAACATCGGGAGCACCTCTCACAACAGGCAAAGTTAAAGATGGATTGTACCAATGGCCGAACCTCTCACCTTCTTCTTTTCAAGCTTTTACCACCTTCAAAACCTCTCTGGATGACTGGCATCACCGGCTTGGTCATCCCCACTCTGCTTCTCTTCATCGTATTGTTTCTCGTTTTGATTTACCATTGCTGAATAAACAGTCTCCTGTTTCTCATTGCAACTCTTGTTCTATTAGTAAAAGTCATCGGTTACCTTTTGGTCCATCAACCATTAAATCCTCAAAACCACTTGAATTTGTTTTCTCAGACATTTGGACATCTCCTACTGTCTCCTTTGATAACTACAAATATTATTTGGTTTTTGTAGATCACTACACTCGTTATACTTGGCTTTTTCCACTCAAACGAAAATCTCAAACACTTGATGTTTTTATTCGGTTTAAAGCACTCATTGAAAACAAATTTCAAACCCGAATTGTTAATTTCTTTTCTGACAATGGTGGTGAATTTGTTGCAATGAAATCTTATCTCTCGAGGAACGGTATTTCACATTTGACTTCACCACCTCATACTCCACAACATAACGGTCTTTCCGAACGTAAACATCGCCATGTTGATGAAATTGGTCTTGCTATGCTTTCTCATGCTTCTTTACCACCAACATTCTGGTCCTTTGCATTCTCCTGTGCAGTTTATTTAATCAATAGATTGCCTTCTGCATCACTTGATTTCAAATCGCCTTTTGAGTCTTTATTTGGTACCACACCAAACTTCACAAAACTTCGAATTTTTGGTTGCTTATGCTACCCTTGCCTTCGTCCCTACAATACTAACAAACTTCAACCTCGTTCAAAACCCTGCATCTTTTTGGGTTATTCACCCTCTCAGAGTGGCTATTTCTGTTTTGAACCACACTCTTCCAGGCTCTTTGTATCACGCCATGTTCAATTTCATGAACATGTATTTCCTTACAAGAACATCACTGTTCCTTCTTCAACTGCCTGTGAGTCATCTCCTTCATTATCTTCTCCTTCGATCCATATTCTTCCTGTCTCGCCTTCGGTACAATCCACTCCTCTGCCTACTGCTCTGGTTTTAGATCCTTTACCGCCTGCGCCAATACCTGCTCCATTGCTTCAGCCCGATGCTGAACCTGCACCAAACACAAACCCAGCTTCGGACACAACGGTACCAATTGTTGATACTGTATCAGTTTCTCCTCCACAGCAACCACCTATCACAACAGCACCGATTGCCGCAACAGAACAGCCTCTTCCGCCTACTAATGCTCATCGCATGACAACTCGGTCTAAAAATAATATTGTTAGACCAGTTAACAAATTGTCTTTGATTGCAGCTCTATCTCTCTCCTCTGAGCCGTCAACATATTTGCAAGCACTTAAACATGACCAATGGCGCTCTGCCATGTCCGAGGAGATTAATTCTTGTCTTCGGAACAACACATGGGAGCTAGTTCCACCTGATACTGCTCCAAATGTAGTAGGCTGTCGCTGGGTATTTCGGTTGAAGCTTCTTCCATCAGGACAAATTGATCGCTACAAAGCACGTTTAGTTGCTAAGGGCTTTCACCAACGGCCCGGTATTGATTACTTTGAGACTTTCAGTCCCGTTGTCAAGCCTACTACGATCCGCTTAGCTCTAAGTCATGCTGTGTCTAATGGTTGGCCTCTTCGACAACTTGATATAAACAATGCGTTTCTTCAAGGTCCTCTTCTAGAAGATGTGTATATGGAACAACCACCGGGCTTTATTGACAAAGACCGACCGACTCATGTTTGTAAATTGAAGAAAGCAATTTATGGTCTTAAACAAGCTCCTCGGGCTTGGTACAATGCTCTCCGCACATTTCTTCAACAATCCGGTTTTGTCAACTCTCATGCTGATACATCTCTCTTTGTTCTCCTCAAGGACAGCCTCATTATCATCTTGTTTGTCTATGTCGATGACATCGTCGTTACCGGCAACTCATCAATTCATGTTCAACGGTTTATTGATCAACTTGGTACTCGGTTCTCCCTAAAGGATATGGGACCTTTGTCATACTTTCTTGGTGTCGAAGCCACTAGGACACGCTCTGGCCTTCTTCTCACACAGACCAAATACATTAATGATCTTCTAAGTCGCACAAACATGCTCAACTCCAAATCTGTCTCCACTCCTCTACCTGAGCATGTTACATTGTCACTTAAAGGTACACCCATTAAGAACATAACTGAGTATCGTATGATTATAGGTAGTCTGCAGTATCTACTCCTTACTCGGCCCGACATATCATACGCTGTTAATAAGCTGAGCCAATACATGCATAAGCCGACACTTGATCACTGGGCTGCTGCAAAACGGGTGTTACGTTACCTTTGTGGTTCCAAAAACAGAGGTCTTTATTATCCAGCCGCCAATACACCAACACTCCACGCTTTTTCGGATGCTGACTGGGCCGGTGACATCGACAATCGCTTCTCCACAGGGGCATCCCTAGTCTACAATGGTAAGCACCTCATCTCTTGGTCCTCAAAGAAGCAAAAGAGTGTAGCCCGCTCTTCTACTGAGGCTGAGTACAAGGCTGTCTCAACCACAGCCACTGAGGTTGAATGGATCCACTCTCTTCTCAAGGAACTACACATTCCTTTACGATTACCTACTGTCATATATTGCGACAACGTCGGAGCCACGTATCTCTCGGCTAATCCAGTCTTTCACTCACGAATGAAGCATGTAGCTGTCGATTATCATTACATTCGTGACCTCATTCAAACCGGACGCCTTCGAGTCTCACATATCTCCACCAAAGATCAACTTGCCGATGCACTTACGAAACCATTATCCCGCAGCAAGTTTCACCCTCTCATCGACAAGATTGGTCTAAACAAGTGTAGTCCATCTTGAGGGGGCATATTAGCATATCAAATCATATCACTCTGTATCTAAGTTACCATATTCTCTACATTCCTTTTATACTTCTCTAGGTTTATGTATAGTTCCTCTATATAAGTGTTTGTAATCCTTCTGTAATATTAATCAAGTATTATTCATATCTTCATTTTTATGGTCCATGAACCCACCTTGACACAATGATAGTCTTACACAATTTTTAAATGAGTTTCAAAACTTTGTATCATACTTACTCTGTCACTAAAAGCCCAAAAGAATACACAGTTCCCTTATTCTTTCTAGTGGAGATTGGAAGGCAAGCAAACCTTGAGGGATAGCAATTTCACCCGAGCAGATGTATCACTTAGACTACGCAGACTCTGCAGCACAAACTTTCCAGCATTTCATAGTTTGTTGGTGATTGCTTTATTTACAGTTAACGTCTCAGTAGATAAGTCCAGCAGCCTAAGCACACTAGAAAACAAACCTGACCAACAGTTAGCATCAGTGCCAAAATCTTTGGTAGTGTCAAGTGGATCAATCAGATTACCAAGAGATCAATCACATCCCCTGAAAACTTCAAATAATCTGGTTAACTACATGGAAATATATAGAACAATAATACTAGTTTTCTCATTAATATGAATCCAAGAGGTTACTTAACATTCAATAGCATAACGTGAGAAGTGGGAGATATACAAGCCTATATGTAAATATGAAAGATATTTATTTTACTCAAAAAATCTCTAATTACAAAGTGGGAGTTCTTAGATATTTATACTTCGGGAAATAACCATATACAACAAGCTCATATACATAAAACCCAAATATATCTTAATACTCCCCTCAAGCTGGAGTGTGAAGATCCCGAATGCCCAACTTGGACAGAAGTAGCTGAAATGGGCGTCCTCCAAGCGCCTTAGTGAATATATATGCTAACTCGTCATTTGTAGAGACATGCTTTGTCCAAACAATCCCAAGCTTAATATCATTACAAATGAAATGACAATCCACTTCTACATGCTTAGTCCTTTCATGAAATACATGATTAGTTGCAATATGAAGTGTTGACTGACTATCACAATACATATCCATTGGACCAGAATGTGCAATACCCATAGAAGACAACATACCCTTTATCCATTTTTAACTTTTTCAACGCAGCAACCATAGCTTGATATTCTGCTTCAGCGGAAGAACAAGAGACTACATCTTGTTTTTTTATTTCCAAGATACTGGAGAATCGCCAAGTTGAACTAACCATCCATTTAATGATCTTCACGTAAGAGGGCAACCCGCCCAATCTGAATCACACCAAGCTATCAAATGAAAGTTATTATCAAATGCTAAAAGTATTCCTAACCCTGGACACCCTTTCAAATATCGAACAACCCTCAAAGCAACAGTCCAATGTTCTTCTCTTGGATTTTGTATAAACTGAGACAAGATATGTACCGAATGAGCAATATCCGCTCTAGTAGCAGAGAGGTAAATCAACCCCAACAAGTCGCCTATACTCATCTGGATGAAGAAGCTCTTTCCTGGTAGGTTTTGCTAACTGATGATTCGGTTCCATCGGGAAATCAACGGGCTTACCACCAAGCATCCCAACATCAACAAAAATATAAAGAACATATTTTCTATAAATACCTTCCTTGCTTTGTGCAACTTCTAGTCCGAGAAAATAATTAAGATCCCCCATATCCTTCTTATGAAAGCAACCACTGAAGTAAGTCTTGTACATAAGCATTGACCAATGAGAACATAGGATGATCAAATTTGTTCAGTAAGAAGCCATAACTCACAAGCGCATCTGAGAGTTTCGCGAACCAACAACGCGGAGACTGTTTCAAACCATATAATGATTTGTACAAATGACATACCATACCTTTGCTAGAAGCATTGAACCCCTGACGAAGAGTCATAAATACTTCTTCTTCTAAGTCACCATGGAGGAATGCATTATGCACATCCATTTGATGTAGTTCTCATAATAGGTTTTTAAGCCTATTGTGTATCAATCACCCATCGTTGTAGTATAGATTGGTTTGTCAATCCATAATGGGAGTGTACTAACAGTGTGGAATGCAATGGATGCTTTAAAGTCAAGCTAAGTGTTAAAAGGGGTTGTTGTTAAAAAGGTCCTAAGTGCAAATGAACATAAAAAGCATGAAGACAGAAAGAAACATAAAACACTTAAATGCAAAACATAATAAAAGCAAAAAAGGGTGAAAGGTGCAAGCAATGTAAAGCAGCTCCTGAGGACATGGGGTAATTGACTAAGGATCTATCCCTGGTTACCTAAGTACCTAACATGCCTCAAACAATGAGCTGACCCCTAGACAGTAGCTACACATCCAATCACTTCCAATTCCTTGGCAACCAATCTCAAGCAAAGCAATCACAGACTCAACTGCCGTCATACACGGTGACTACCTAGCATGCATTAACAACTACTACTCTAGTCAACAAGTTTCCCAACATCTATTAACAGAGAAGGGGAAACTTAGTGAACTACTCACTACTCATGGGAGTAGAAGCAGATGAAACATAAAACATAACCTTAAAGCCTAACATGCAGATCTGGGAAAAACAGGTGAAGAACAGCAAGAACATAACCCCAGAAATGAGAACAACAATAAAACAGTAAACTAAACAAGAGATTAAAACTTAAAACGTAAATCAACAAGAACCAGATATGCAACAATGTAAAGCTAAGCAAGAAAGCTAAAGGAAAACAGAAGATTAACTAAAGACTTGAAAGAAATATGGTTTTTACACCAAGAACATGAAGAACAAACTAAAGAAATGAAAAACCTAAGACAATACCTAAAAAGGAAACAAAAACTAAAGCTTGTGAAAATAAGGGCAAATTAGGGCTTTTATAGTGTTCAGAGAAAAGTCCTAATTCGCACTAAAGACAAAATGCTAATCATTGTATTGGATCTTGGGCCTTGATCCAGGTGGTATCTGGATTTGAGTTGGTCCAGTCGGAGCGTGTTTGACTTCGAGTTGGTGCGTGATCGATCCGAGCTGAAGACGCTTGCATAAGATCGATCCAGCTGTGATGCGTCCAAAGTGTGTCTGAGGTTGGGATCGATCCCGGGTAATAAGTGCTAAGATCGATCCCAACATAGGTGAGATCGATTTCATCTGTTTTCTTCTTAGTCATGCTTCAACTTTGTGCACTTCCTTAGCTTCGTTCGGGACTTCACAAACTTCGTTGAAAGAGAGAGGTGGAGATCGATCCCCTCTGAGGTGGGATTGATCTGAGATCGATCTAAAGTGGCTATGGGATCGATGTGGAGTGTTGCTGAGATCGATCTGGAGTGTTGCTGTTGGGATCGATCCTGACTTGGTGCAGAAGTGCTTGAGATCGATCCGGGCATGTGCTGAGATTGATCATGCCTTGGTTCTAAGGTAGATCCAGTCCATTCCATGCTGAGTGCTGCTCCATTCAATGTTAAGTGCTGCTTTTCTGAAATCTCACAAATCCTCCCTGAAAACTTCTGAAAGTCCTNTGAAAAATCTCCAAAATGCGTACATATGCAAATTCTAATGCAAAAGTCCTAAAAATAATAAACTTACTAAAATGAACTATAAATGTGATGTATGCACGCTTTTAGACCTCAGAATTGATGCTAATTGATATGTAAAATCCATGAAAATTCAGGTCATCAACTCCCCCAAAATAAATCCTTGCTTGCCCTCAAACAAGTAATTCAGAAGTTTGGGAGTGAGGTTTGAAA
>OVBE01002173.1:0-31922 GCA_900406425.1 Iberis pinnata | reverse complement strand
ATATGTCACAAGTTGACCAATTTATGGTATTTTCCATAAACATATTAGAAAATATGGAAGTTTCAACAAATTTCCCTTATATTTATTGGTCTTTTTGGCTCAGTTAACCATTTTCATTGTTCATTCCTATAATTTCATTTTGCCCATTAATATAAAGATTAGTTATCGAAAAATCTTATTCGTTATAGGACCAACTACATAAAAGGATGGTTTTATCGTTATGTTACTTTGTTTTCTTGGTCAGTTATGCGTTTCTAGAGCCCTCTCCCTCTAATGTATTTGTGATTCAACATCTAATTGTGTTAGTTTTTCTTTCTAAGATTATGACTTCATAAAGTTTGTTTGTCCAGTAAAACTTTCCGATTTTTTTGGTAGTAATAAAGTTTTACTCTATCATAGAGTTTTATTCTATAATAGAGATATGTTGAAGATTCTCTAAGACTTAAGAGTGACTAAATACTATGTTTACAAAAAAGAGAGTAAATACTACTCTTAATCTATTTATAAATTCAAAATTTTCTATTTTTTAATTCATTACCATTTGCCCCTCCTGTTTTGCTTTCTCATTTTCATAGTTTGAGCAACATGATATATATTTTTTTTCCTTCACTATAATTTTTGCTTAATATCAATTTTACATACCTTAGTTACATTTGAATCAAACTATGGTCCCAATTGGAAATGTTTATAGTAAATCAGAAGTTGTATGCATCATGAGTAATATGCTTTAGAAGCTGTATGTTTTTGTTTAATATACATAATTTGCTGATTGGTATAACAAAATGTGATTATATCAAAAATTACATCTAACTGTTAAAAATATTAATTATTTTTAAGTATTATATATAATAAATATATTAAATAGTTTGATATATTTTACATCATATGCTATTTTATATTTAAATTTTTATCTTATAATTTTCATAATAGAAAATTAAATTAATAGTAAGTAGTAATATTAAAACTAATATATATATATATATATAAATTTAAATATTTATTGAAAATAATTAACATAAAATTGTTATTATAATTCTTTACTATANATAATAAAAAATTATATAATTTTATTTCGTAAGTTTTTGCATATATAAATTATTTATCTTATAATTTTTATAAAATTGAAAAAATAAATTAATAATAAATAGTCATCTAAATATATATAAATAGTTGAACTATGAATTTATAATTAGAATAATATGGTTTTATTATAATATTTAAATAATTATTTTATAAATTTTAAAATATAAAAATATAAAAGTGAAAGAACATAAGGACGAAACATATGATAAACTTATCATATATTAATATATTAATGCTTAGTTTATTTACCTATTACTCTGTGTGATATGTCATATAATCAAAATATTTTTTCTTGAAAACTCATAGAATTCATGCTTAAGTAAGATAGATATTTTTGATTACCAAGAATACAACGTAAATAAAATAATTATAATTTATTTATATATTAACAGATAAAATTTGAAACGAATAAACTGAGAACTGAGAATATCTAAACCGAACCAAACGAAAGTAGATATAGATATAATGTGGTTATAGTTATTCACTAACAGAAAAATAAAAAATTCGAATAAACTGAACCGACTCCAAATCGACATATGTATCGAAGACCCCCACAAAAGTCACATATATTCCACATTTAAATAATAATATAGGAAAAAGCGTACAATGGGTCGTCGGTCGCCAAAGGAAAAATACCCAAAAAATTACCTAAATTTTAATAAATTTTGTCACTTTTATTATATATATATATATAAAAAGAATAGTTTTGAAATGCATTTTAATACTCTATTTTTGTCGTACGTATTTTAATATTCCGATTTGTTTTAGTTGCCATTTAGAAACTTTAATTTTGTCTAACATAACATTAATGGACGTTAGCTATATTTATACAATTTTTTTTATGAATAATATATGAATCGATATATGTGATTTAAAATACATTTAATTGATACAACGAAATTAAAATAAATAGAAGACTAATAAAATCATTTTTATACTAATTTTTAAAATTACTATCACTCATTTACTGTTTTATAAAATCAAAATTACATTTTAAAAATAAATAAAAATATTTTCTTAAACACATGTTTATCGTTAGTTTTAAAAAATTTCGTTCGAGGCCACCAACCAGAGCTAGACCATAGGCGTACGATTCTAGTCCATAGCAGGGATCGTGTATTCTACTAGAAGACTACATCGTCTACGACCTTTTCCAGCTTCAAACTTATACTATTCTCCTGACCGCTGAGTTGCATAAGCGAACCCATAATATGGTGCAACGCATATGGAGTGTTATTGCCACAATCATATACCCAAATTGTTTAAAATATCCTAGCAGGCATAGTGATGACGAGATAGACCATGCTTTTGAGGCTTTCGAGTGATGTAGCATCTGGACATGGGTCTAAGGGACCAAGATATTTCACCATTCACCCAATCTTTAGTAAACTTTTCATTTCATTTGGACTTATGTTATTTTATACTTTCACCGTCATATACTTATCATATATATAAATCGGAGAAAAAAAGTACAACATGACTCAAAGAAAAAGCAAAGAAAAAGCAAATACATCAGTCTACATTAATAATTATATATATATATATATATATATATATATATATCACCATTCACCCAATCACACCGTCTTGGATAAGTATTAATTATATAAACTGATGTATTTGCTTTTTCTTTGAGTCATGTTGCACTTTTTTCTCCAGTTTACTTTCACACCAAGACGGTGTGAAGTTAACATGGAGGAGGAAAGTATTATTAATACTTTTGGTTGTTTTGTTGTCAGATAAAAAAAATTAAATTTTATATTTTATATTTTATCTAGTATGTCTAAGGGAAGAATGACTAAAATATACGATGAATTAACCATGAGCTGAGTTTTAGCTGATTTTTCTCATTGTTGTGATTGGATTAATTGTTATGATTGATTCGAACCTCATTTGCTAAACTGTTTTGATTTTGAAAGTTTTTGTTTTCTAAATTGTTGTTGATTTGATATTGGCTCTGATTTGAATGTGATTTTATTATGATTTTAATTCTAATGTTTATGGGGTTGGAATCCGTTGAACTAAGTTTTTTTTCTCTCAGGGCTGAACATGTGCAACTTTTTGTAGTACGGTTCCCTTTCTCCTTCCCCTTAGAAAAGACTATAAAAAGAGAGAAATGAATAATAAAAGACTGGGAGCAGGGCATAAACTCGTCTCCTCTCATGTACCATAAAACTTTAAATCAAAGTGACAAAATGACTAGGGACAGGGCGTAAACTCACACTCCTTCATGCTACAAGAAGCTGGTTGATATATATATATATATATATATATATATATATATATATATATGTGTGTGTGTGTGTGTGTGTAAATGAAGTGAAAAAAGAGAAGAAAACGAATTGGAAATTCTTAAAGTTCATCTTGTTTCGGAAAAAGTGAAGGGATATTATTTCAGCGAGCAGATAAAAATTTCATAGGCAGGACTATACCTTGTACATAATGAATGTAGAAAGTTGGTTAAAGTGATTCAGTGGTTTGCTTGAATAGGAGTTTAGAGTAGGAAGTTTTTTGTTTAGGTAAGTGGTAGCAAAATAGCTGATTACGTTGGCTGTCTAGTATTGGTATTCTTTAAGTTCTGTCGTTAACTTTAGGTTGCTGAGATTTTAGAATTCACTTCCATGTGTGATTTTTTTCTTCTCCATATTTGGGACTTTGTTTACTTGAGTAAAAGCAAATATCTAAGTTTGAAAGAGTTGATATTACTCGATTCTTAACTTTTTACTGACAATTTATTATTGTTATTAAGCGTTATACGAGCATTTCAGTGAAATTTGGTGTCTTTTGCAGGAACTCATGTGTTCGATTGATTATGCACAGAAAAAGGATAACCAAGTTCTAAGTGGAGGGATCGGTCTCATGAGAGATCGACAAATCCTTGATGATTTTTCTCTGTATCAGGTAGATCTATCGATCCAAACTGGATCGATCGCTCTTTCATGGCCAAATTTTCCACGGAATTTAGATCGATCGATCGATAAAATGTCCATGAAATTCTACGCACAAGAAGAACGATCAATAACTTTCAAATCAATCGACCCATTTGGAGAGAAGATTGATTGATCAAGTCCAAATCAATCAACCATTTGGAGAGAAGATAGATCGATCCACACAAAGATCAATCGATACTTGAGCCAAGAAGACTTGGAAGATTCTCATATTTGTACAAATGGTCCTCAAACAATTAACTTTTAGATCTTCTTGTTTTTTTCAGATCTTTTAAGTTTAGGTTTTATTTTTTTTCTTTTCAACTTTTACTATACCTTAGTTTATTTTATTGAGATTTCTGAGGGGGTCAAGAGATTTAACATGTATCATTTGAAGAAGTTTCTTTGAACCTTTTTTTATTTATGTAATACAATTGAGTTTCCATTAAATTATGATGATTGCTTTTGTTTTAATGTATGAGTGGTCATCTAGTTAAGTTTTAGAATTTCCAGAATAAACCTGATTTGACATTTAGGATTCCCAAAAGAAACCTTATTTGACATTTATGATTTGTTAGATAGGAAATTAATCAATTGATTTTTCATCTAGTTTATGTTTTATGCTTGACTCAACTTGGTCACTTAGATCATGCTATTAAATAGTTTAAACGCGAAAACATCTAGTTTAGGAATTTGAAAAAACTTACATGAGTAGAATCGCAATAACCTACGACGGTATGAGTTGTTGAGTTCTATGACATATCGAACTTAAACATGTTTGAGGTAACTGAGTTCAACGACAGTTAGTTTCAATACTTTAATTTTATACGAATTTACTATTCTGAAAGAAGATTAGTCTAAAGTTGTTATTTGAGTTAACAATGAATTTTAATAGTTTTTCATGTCTAGTTAACTAATATGCCAAGTCAATTTTTAAGGAACGCCTAACGCTTTAATTATTTAAATTTATAACAATATTTAGTTACCATTTTTATTTGTTTGAAATCATATAAACAAACACCCTTGATTTGTGTTAACAAGATTTGAAACAAAACTTTTGGTTTCTATGAAACAAAAACATATGTACTATGTGTGTTACAATTTGTTACAGGATTTTGTGGTCTATCTATTTGGTTAATTCATCTCTCAATTTCAGTTATCTTCCTTTGGTTTTAGTAAACCGGTTAATTAAATGTAAGAATCTAAACATTTGGGAATAATCAATCAAACAAACAATCTTCTTCTTCAAGCTATCTTCTTCTATCGTTTTCATCTTCATTATCCATTTTTAATCTTTTCTCTTCGAGGTGATCATTCATCTTCTAGACTTTGATTTTACCGTTTTACGAATCGTTGGTGGATTTCTGGATCAGATTTATCTTCCCGCCACAGAATTGAGTTAAATCCTAAATTTATCAACAACTTGAGTTCAAAAGAAACTTGGGTTAACTTCACTACGCTCCCAAAGTATATGCATCCAAACTCCCTCCAACTTTGAAGCTCTTGAGCATCATACATGAATTTATTCATCTCTTTACTTGACCCCCCCCCCCCCCCCCCTAAAATACTCGAATTCATCAATAAACCCCCATTAGATGAATAAGTTTAAACTGCAATTAAAACTCGAGTTTTGGTTTAAATTTAAACTCAAACCAAACCCAGTTTTAACCCATATCCGATTTTAACCAAACCCAAACCCAAACTTATCTTTCTAAAATTGAAAAATTTACCTTTTTTGGTAAGGGAGAGGGAGAAAATACTACCTCAACTGAAAATAAAGCTAAAAAAATGCAAGTGAATCTGTCTCTAGCTAACAAAGCCATTGGTATCCAAACAAAGAATAGAACTAACTACTAGTGGGCAATCACTCAGAGAATGAAAGCCAAGTGGTAACAAAAACTCAAAGTTCGCCAAACCATCCGCAAGATGATTCGCCTTCCTATACACATGCTGAATACGGACTATCTAGTCCCTTGATAACAAGTCATACCACAAATGTACTAGAAAAGACAAAGGATGAGAGTCTCCAATGCCCTCTTTGAGGAAACTCACAACCATCTCCGAGTCAATCTCTAACTCCAACCTTCGCACTCCATAATTCCATGCCGCATACAAGCTATAATAGACTCCCCAAAGTTCTACCATAGGTGCCGAACATATTCCGATATGCAAAGAGAATCCCACACACCACTCCCCATTCGCATTTCAGGCCAATCCACCCGCCGAAGCAATTCCCGAATTGCCTCGTGAGGCACCATCAGTGTTAAGCTTGAACCAACCGACCATTGGGAACGCCCAACCAATCCATGTTGTTTCACGATTAGAACCAGAGAGTGGTCGTGATTCTAGTTGATGAGCTAACCACACTTCTTTCGCCACCTCCTTCACAAATCGTGTCCGATCACGGCATCTAATCAACTCCCCAAACACCCTACCACACCGCCGTTTTCAGCTCCACCATATTACCATCACAAAAATAGTCGACCATGGGATCCCGTTCACCTCTGTAGTATCCCCTAAATTCAAATTAATCCAGTTAATAAGAGGCTCAGTAAAGAACTGTTGCATCTTACTTTGCGGGACCAATCTTCACCATATTCCTTCAATAGATGAACATTCTCCGAGCAAATGAATTAATGATTCCGCTCCGCCATTACAAACAATACACACATCCGACACAAAAAAATGACTTTGAAACCGCTCTTCATTTTCCATGATTGCTTGATTAACCACTAGCCAAAGGAAGGACTTAACTCTTTCAATCACCACCACACTCCACACCCAATGAAAAAGATTACTCATATCTTGTCTCGATATGCAATCCTTCATTAAACTCTTGTAAGCTGATTTGACCGTAAACTATCCATTAGACGAACCACTCCTGGACATCCGATCTTTTGTATCCGTCACACTATCCACCACATATGTCGATAACAAAAGACTTATGTTTGGCTCCACAAATGGTAAAATCTGATCGAGTTTCCAGCCAGCTCCATCTTGCCATAGGTCATGAACTCTGAGCTCCCCCGAAACAGCTAGTAAGTCATAAACCAATCGATGCTACAACGCCTCACACCCCATCCACTTATCAGCCCAAAAACGAGCACAACGCCCATCACCAATCACCCAAGCAAGATATGGTACCACCACCTGCCATAATCAGGATACCACGCCACGCCATAACACCGAACATCTTCCTCTTGGCATGACCCAATCTCTTTTATCCAGATCATGAAGCTTATATTTATACATTAATACCTTCGCCCACAAGCTATCTCCATCATTCACGAATCTCCAACCAATCTTAGACAATAAAGAAATGTTCATTTCTCGTGCTTTCCTAATACCCAGCCCACTCTCTCGCTTTGCTTGACACACTCTACACCAAGTCACCAAATGTTGCTTCCTCTTCTCTGGCACATTTCCCATATAAAGTTTCTTGTGAGCTTGTCTAATAAATCCACCGTAGATATTGGTAGTTCAATCATACTCATCGAATGTACTGGAATTGATGATGATACAACTTTCGCTAGAGTGACCTGTCCCGCAAAACTTAAAACCCGTCCTTTCCATCCAAACAAACACAAAGAAACTCGTTCTGCAACATGACTAAATGTGTCCTTATTAATCCGTTTATGAATAACAGGAAGGCCCAAACATTTTCCCAAATCCCTTGTCAACTGAATACCACTCTCATTACAAATGAGGCACTCCAAATCTCTGTTAACATTAGCCGAGAAAAAAAATCTTTGATTTGTCAAAGCTAACTTTCTGCCCCGAAGCAATACCAAAAGTTTTCAACACTCTACGAAAGAGAGGGGATCGCCTTATCGTAACCCTCTAGCTAGTTTAAACGACTATGTTTTTTCTCCATTCCACAATACAGTCATCGATGGGCCCGTAACACACTGCATTTTCCAGTTATCCCACTTATCCGAGAGTATTGTCGCCTTCAGTGTATCCTCCAAAAAATCCCACTTTATTCGATCATATGCTTTCTCTAGATCAAGTTTGAGAAGCATCCACCTTGTGATCCCTTTCTTGCAACGCATTGAATGCATCACCTCATGTACAACAATTATGTTATCAGTGCTTAACCGTCCCAGGATAAAACTAGATTACGCTATCCCCACCAGCTTTGTCATAACTCCTTGTAACCTCATCATCAACACCTTAGTAATGATTTTATATAATAGATTACATAAACTGATAGGAAGAAACTGCGTAATCATCTCTGGCTTCTCTGCTTTCGATATAAGGACCAGCAAATGGCGTCGAAGCCTGAGTATTCCAAGCCCTAGCCACTAACTCCTTAAAAATTGTGTGCTTTAACCACCTCAAAGTGAAATGGTCTACGCCTATGATCACGTTCCCCTTCCGGACATAATTGGAAAAATAGCGGAGCATGGTATGAGGCGAGAAAAGGTAAACGAGTTACCTTCGCTGCTTGCCATATCAGTATTGCTTGACCACAACACAGTACTTTTTAACCCTGTTAGCATACATGTACTCTCATTTCAACCTTGTCTCCAAGTAAAACGACCTCCCTGAAAATCCATATTAATGAGTAGCGACTCATTAATCCAGTCTTCAAGCGCTAGTGAATCTTCATACAAACGACCATTACCACCTGACCGTTCCTCCACTCTGACAATTGTGTTAAAATCTCCACCAATTATTAATGGCTCTTGTATTCGAGCAATTTTCTCTTTCAGCTCTACAAACCACTCCGATGGCTCATCGATGGAGCTGCATAAACAACTATAAGTTGTATACGTTTAGTTCCTTGTTGGACCTACGCATGAAAAACCTAAGAAGACGACTATAAAATAGTTACGTCACCTATACTCGATCTCCATAGCAACCAAAAACCTCCACTTTGCCCAACTGCATCAACACAATGAATTAGCAAAGCCTATGCTATAACAAATACATCTAGCTCTTTCCCCTCCTGCATGCGTCTCAAACATTTCTAAAACATCACTCTTAAAATTCTTCAAAATATAACGTATTGAATTTCGGAAATTAGGTTTATTCGCCCCCAAAAATTCCATAGAATGCAGTTCATTGTCATGACACAAAAGAGAATTCGAACTACCAGAGAACCTCACTATGCCAAATGGAGTTCCGACGCTTGGCCAGTTGACACATTACATGTCACACTCTTCTCCAACATATTGCCCTCATCCATACGATGTGTAACCAAGTCTGCACTTTCACTAACAATGATTGCCTGATCCTCAATACTCTTCCCAAAAATACTCACACTAACACCACCACCACTCATGATCATAAGCTGATCATACGTCTACTTCTCTTTCCCATTCACGAAAGCTCCACCTTCTCTACCCATCATAACTTTTTCCACACGTAAGCGTTTCCCGGACTCCGATAACTCCAACTCCCCTTTCGCTGGCGCAAACACTAACTTACGAGTTTGTTTTGGTGAGTAGTTACAGTGACTATTCTTATCCACTTGTCTTTGAAAATTATTCCATTTCGGCTTCAACACTTCACGTTCCAAAACCTTATTTTTCCCATTCAATAGAACTCCGCCTTTCATCCCTTGCTTAATCGATGATGNCGCCCCCCCCCCCCCCCACACTCACGAGATTTCTAAAACAAAATAATCTCTTCTTGTTCCAAAACTGCATTTAGTTTCGCCTTCAGCTTTGCTTCCTTATGCAATAATGTATCTATATGATTTTCATCCAAGCAATCTTGCACCAATTTTAAGTCAACCAATAACGAATTTTACTTTTATTCACATCCCCAAAAACATCTTTATTTCACTTCCTTAGCACTACCAGTAACTTCCGTAAAGCAAATGGCGTTGAAGCCTGAGTATTTCAAGCTCTAGCCAACAACTCCTTAAAAATTGTGTGCTTTAACCACGCTGCCTCAAAGTGAAATGGTCTACGCCTATGATCATGTTCCCCTTCCAGACATAATTGGAAAAATAGCGGAGCATGGTCTGAGGCAAGAAAAGGTAAATGAGCTACCTTCGCTGCTTGCCATTTCATTATTGCTTGACCAGAACACTGTACTTTTTAAGCCTCTTAGCATACATGTACTCTCATTCCAACCTCGTCTCCAAGTAAAATGACCTCCTTGAAAACCCATATAAATAAGTAGCGACTCATTAATCCAGTCTCCAAACATTAGTGAATCTTCATACAAATGACCATTACCACCCGACCATTCCTTCACTCTGACAATTGTGTTAAAATCTCCACCAATTATTAACGGCTCTTTTATTCGAGAAATTTTCTCTTTCAGCTGCAGCCACAAACCACTCTGACGGCTCACCAATGTAATCTCTCCATCAAATCTATGCTCCGTATGCCATCTCATTGCAGCAGCTGTTCTCGCAGATTAATACAATCTCTTCAACCTATCTGTTAGTGGAAAATACCACATCCTCTGGTATGGTACTGAAAATATACCGCATGTATCTTTATACCTTGGTTTTTGACAGGATGGACATTGAGTCCGGTTATCATCACGTCTCCAATAAATCATACAATTGTCAATGCACACATCTATAACTTGGTAAGGCAATCCAAGTCCCGACACGAGTTTTTGTATCTCGTAATATGATCCTGGAACATTGTTATCCTCTGGCAAGATATCCCTCATCATCTTCGCTATTGCGTCAACTGCATGGCAAGGTATAATCCGTCTTTATACCCATCAACCTACTAGAAGATGACCATCTCTACATCCACTATATAATGGCCGATTCGCTGCGTCTAACATATCAAAAAACTGTCGTGCTTCTAAGTTTGGTTCTTCATAGGAAACCTGAGCCGTCTCTATGTTTTCTCTATAAACATCATTAACCATTTGAATCGTAGCTGCCCCACCATCTAATTCTGTTTTAGGTGCCCCAACATCTAATTCCATTCTAGATTACTCTATCCTATCTGTCACTAAAATGCTACCGCTACTACTAGCAACAATATCAGGTCGTTCTCCATGTAAGTACCAAACCTTATAACTCGGCAAAAATCATTCATATACAAGTGATTTCATACTATGTCTATCCTAACATGATGATTATTCCGACATAAAGAACATGGACATGTTAACTTACGATTGTTGCCCCGAGGTTGTCGACACGCTAATTCCATGAATTCCATCACACCATTCGCATATTCCTCATTCAAAAGATTTGTCTCTGGATTCATCCTCTCACCATCCATTCATGATCAAAAATAAGGAGGAGTAGACATTTTATAACTATGTTTGTGAAATTGTGTGTGAAATAATGAGAGGAGGTCTTCTGGCTATATAGAAAATTTTCTTACGAATTTATGACGGCTAAATCCATCAGAAATATCAAATATATCTGTTGGTAATGGCTAACAACATATAGTTTACATCGGGCAAATTTATTGACGGATTTCTGACGGGCTTTACCCGTTAGTAATATTCCGTCAGAAATTCCGTCAGTATTTCTAACGAAAATAGACCCGTCAGAAAATTTGTGATGGTCACTATTTCCGTCACTTTTTTTACGGTTTTTTCCCTCTAGAAATTTTCGTCACAAATCCCCTTGTTTTCTTGTAGTGTTGTCTTTACACACATTCAACTTGAAAAAATGTTTTATGAGTTCCCAAAATGGCTAAGAACTTATTGTTTGTGTATCATCTCTGTGTTGATAATAACGTTGCAGTTACGTTTGATCGTTTTGCTTTTCAGGTGATGGATCTCAAGTCGCGGGCTCATCTCACAACCAAAAAAGTTAGAGAGGGAATGTATGAATGGCCGCAATCCTCCTTTTCCCATTCAAGCCTTTTCCAGATTCAAAACTTCTTTAAGCGATTGGCATCACCGTCTAGGCCATCCTCACTCTGAATCTCTTAATCGCATTGTTACTCGTTTTCTTTGCCTTTAAAGACTCAAAATTCATTGATTTCTGTTTGCAACTCTTTTTCCATTAATAAGAGTCTTCGTTTATCCTTTGCAACTTCAACAATTGTCTCATCAAAACTCTAGAGTTTATATTCTCAGATGTATGGACATCTCCCATCATCTCTTTTGATAATTACAAGTATTAGATTTTGTAGATCACTACACTCAATACTCATGGATATATCCTTTGAAACAAAAATCTCAAGTTCTTGAAGTTTTTATTCGATTCAAAGCTCTTGTTGTTAATAAATTTCAAACTCGCATAGTTAATTTTTATTCTAATAGTGGTGGAGAATTTGTTGCCATGAAATCTTACCTTTCGGGGAATAATATTCACCTCCCCACATACCACAACATAATGATCTTTTAGAACGAAAACATAGACATATTGTTGAAACTGGTCTTGTTGTGATTTCTCATGCTTCACTTCCTGTTCCATTTTGGTCTTTTGCGTTTTCTTGTGCGGTTCATCTCATTAATCGCATGCCTTCATCTTCACATGGTTTCAAAACTCCCTTTGAGATTTTATTTCATGGTCAACCCAACTTTAACAAACTTCGAATCTTTGGATGTCTTTGCTATCCTTGCTTTCATCCCTACACCACTAATAAACTGCAGCCTTGCTTTCAACCCTACATCTTTTTAGGTTACTCACCAACGCAAAGTGGTTACTTTTAGTTTGAACCAAAGGCTTCATGCCTCTTTGTTTCTTTCCATGTCCACTTCTGTTAACATGAATTCCCATACAAACACATTGTCTCAAACACATCCTCACACTCTAATTCTCCTCCTCCTTCATCCACCTTCCCAATTTCCCCTTTGTTGCAACATGTACATCCATCTTTAACGACACAACACCCGACTTTAGATCCTTTACCGGCTCCGGGATCCCCTTCAACACAACCTTTAGCATCACCAACATCACCTCCGCTGCAGCCTGCACCTCAATCATTGACACAATCACTCAATGTTTCCTCTACTTCAAACACTGCTCTGGCTCAACCAAGTGATGCTTCCCCTGTTTTAGAATTTGTCCCTGCCTTGACTACTACAACAGATTCACCTCAACAGCCACAACAAATCAATACTCATCGCATGACTACTCGGTCCAAGAACAACATTATAAAACATGTTAATAAGCTCTCTTTGGTTACAACTATATCTCTCTCCACTGAACCTTCAACATATCTTCAGGCTCTTAAACATGATCAATGGGGAGCTGCTAAGTTTGAAGATTTTGATTCTTGTCTCAGAAACAACATATAGGAGATGGTTTCACCTGATTTAGCTCCTAATGTTGTTGGCTGTCGCTGGGTCTTTCGCTTAAAGCTTCTTCCTTCAGGCCAGATTGATCGTTATAAGGCATGTCTTGTTGCCATGGGCTTTCACCAACGTCCATGCAGAGATTACTTTGAGACTTTCAGCCTTGCTGTTAAGCCAACAACAATTCGCCTTGCCCTCTGTCATGTTGTTTCTAATGGTTGGCCTCTTCGGCAATTGGAAATCAACAATGCCTTCCTCTTCTTGAAGATGTCTATATGGAATAACCTTCAGGTTTTGTTGATAAAGATCAGCCTACATATGTCTACAAACTGAAGAAAGAACTCTACAATCTCAATCAAGCACCTCGAGCTTGGTACAACGCTCTTTGATAGTTTCTCCAACAATCCGGATATCATAATTTTCATGCCGACACATCTCTGTTTGCATTGTTCAGTCACAATGTCGTAATTATGCTCTTCGTTTATGTTGATGACATAGTTATCACTGGAAACTCATCCTCTCATGTTCAACGATTCATTGATCTTCTTGCATCCCGATTTTCTCTAAAGGATTTAGGACCACTATCCTACTTTCTTGGGATTGAAGATGCAAGAACATCTTCAGGTCTTCTCTTAACACAACCTAAATACATTAATGACCTGTTGAGCCATGTATCAATGCTTGATGTTGAAGCAGTCTTCGTGCCTCTACCAGAGAGCATAAATCTCACAATTCAAGGCTCACTGCTAGACAATCCGACTGAATACCGAATGGTGATTGGGAGTCTCCAATATTTTCTTCTCACACGTCCCGACATCGCCTTTGCTGTCAATAAACTGTCTCAATATATGCATAAACCCACAACTGATCTCTAGGTTGCTGCTAAAAGAGTCTTGCGGTATTTGAGTGGCACCAAAACCAAAGTACTCTACTACTCAACCATGAATTCACCACGGCTCTATGCCTTCTCTGACGCAAATTAGGCCAGCGATATGGATGACAAATTCTCCACATGTGCGCCTCTTGTTTACAATGGCTCACATCTAATCTCTTGGTCCTCAAAGAAACAGAGGAGTGTCGCCCGTTCTTCAACCGAGGCTGAGTATAAATCAGTCTCTGACACAATAACAAAGCTTAAATGGATACACTCTCTTCTCTGTGAGCTTCATATTCCAATGTTCTTACCCACTGTAATATGCGACAACGTCGGTGCGACATATCTCTCTGCCAATCCCATCTTCCATCAGCGAATGAAACATGTAGTGGTTGATTATCATTTCATAAGAGATCTTATTCAAAAAGGTCATGTTTGAGTCTCTCACATATCCACGAAAGATCAACTAGCGGATGCTCTAACCAAGTCGCTCTCACGAAGGAAATTCAACTATCTTATAAGCAAGATTGGTCTCAACAAATATAGTCCATCTTGAGGGGACATGACAACATATAAATCATTTCGTATAGTATCTATTTTCCTTATTTTGTATATTCCTTATGTACTCTCTTAGGGTTGATCTCTGCCTACATTATACAAGGCTCTATAACTTCATGTTAATATAATTATTGAGTTTATAGCCATATCTTCAATCACCTCCCCTTAATCATCAGAATTCCAAAAAAATGCCCTAAAAAGTTTGAAGGGGTATCCATTTCGGGTTACGGTTGGGTAATAGTGGATAAGGGTCGGGTGCGGGTAGTTTTGGTATGGAAAATTAATACCCAAAGCATACCCGTAAAAGTAAAGGTCGGGTTATGGCAGGTACGGTTTGCGTAAAGGTCAAGTCGGGTAGTTAAAATAAATACTCTTTTAATAAACGAACTCGTAATATGTTATATAAATTTGAGTAATATGTGTATTAAATTTTGAAATTAGTATATTGTTTGACTATGATATTCTATATTTACAAAAAAAAATTATAAAATTGAATAAATTAGTATTAAAATAAAAAATGTGGTATAAAATAACCGATTAGGTAAACTTTTTAATGTTTATTAGATCATATATTTTTTTATAGCACAAAAGTTTATATTATTTAGGAGATTATTATCACTATTGTTAAATTTTAAAATAATTAATTGATTTAATTATGTAAACGGATAATTCGGATATCCAAATAATTTCCTTATCCGATCCTTATCCGTTAAATTTTTTTTTCTTAACCTAAACTGGTAATTATTATTATTTGTACCCGGTCCTCACCCGTAGTTACGGATTGGGTATATGACGCGTAGGGTAAGAGAAGCCTAAGTTTGATGACGTGAATTGGTCAACGCAAATTAGGTTTGACTAGTCAGTCTCATGATTTCTAAAAGAAACAGCCAATCATATAATTGACCTTTTACAAACCAAATCACATTCAAGTATGAGTTTTAAGAAATAAACAAAAGGAGTTTGATCAAACATGGATAGAATTGTTTGACTGTAGCATGAAGGCAAGTCTTCGTTCTTCAAACGAGTACTCAACGATCTCATCTTTTTCAGACAACAACAATCTTGCATTAGTGTTGTTGAGTGGTGTTGGTGCAGTTTGCATTGGGACAGATATTGTTGCTGGTGTAGATGGGATTGGAATCAGTGCACTAACATTCTTTGGTGTTTGCATCATCATCATCTTCATCATCATCTTATCTTCTTCTAAACTCTTCTTGACTGGAGTTGCGAATAATGACATCTCATTCACTGCGTTGCTTTTCGGAAGTTGTTGTGTTGTTGTTGTTGTTGCTATGTTCGCTTTTGATGCAACCAATGCGGTCGAAATTGGTGAGAATGGTTTGCGAACTAAAGGAGATTGCAATTGTTCAGAGGCATTCATTGACTGCTTTCTCGTGGGAAGTCCAGCAATATCAAGCCCTCTTCTTCCTGTAGCAAGATGAAAAAATTCATTCATCAATGCAATTACAAGATCTGGATGAGCATATTTTATTGTAAGACTTAATTAATTACCAGTTGATAAAGCTCCATCAGTCTGGCGCTGATCTGCTTTCTTGTTAGGTTTAGGAGTCTGATGCATTCCTGCTCCTAAGGAGAGTCTTCGGTTGGTTGCACCACCAATGGACATTCTTGGAGCCTTTTTGCCACCAAGGGGTTTTGATGGGCTTGGTTTTGACCCATAAAGCGCCTCCTGTTCTGCTATGAGCTGTCCTTGGAGCTTCTTCTGATCCTTTAATATTTATTTACATGGAGTTAGTTGGATTAGGAGGTATGATATTCTTCTGATGGAAACAGAAAAGTAGAGTTTGTTTGTACCCGTTGCCGACGGTGTTCTTCCTCTCTTTCCTGTCTGAGCAAGTTATACTCCTCAAGCATAGAAAGTAGACGGATCTAGACACAGAAGTTACAAATCGTCAGCCACCAGATTATTATTATATTATAATAGTCAACTGAAACCAATAGAGATTTAAAGAGAATTCATACACCATCGTACAGAAATTCAATCCCTTTCTCTTGTTCCCAAACTATTGTCTTCGAGGCCAATGCTTCAACCATTCCTGAATCAATCAACATGAAAAGATACTGCCTTCATAATGTATTTGAAGCATAAACATATCTATGAATGATAAAAGAGACTAGCTTACCTGGAAGTTTGTTAACAAGATTCCGAGCTTTCTCCGCACGCTTGAGAGTAAGATGAGCTCCTCGTCCAGCATTGTATCGGTTATCATCCTGTCAAACAAAAAAGGTATACGGAAACTATTTTTAAAAGATGTAAATGACGTTCTGAGTTCAAGTAGGTTCTGGTGATTCCAAACTCTAACCCTGTTGTATTCTTCAAGCCAACTTTCTTCGTCACAGGCAGATAACCATTTTTCCACCTTTTCAAGTATCTCTTTTCTGCTTAAAGCTTCCTCTTTGATCTTACATATGTGTTGCTCAAGATGTTCCAGTACCATTGTAGCATCCACTATACCAGATTCTATTGCCACTATAGTCTGATCTATAGCACTGTCTGACACTGGTAACATGTGGGTTTTCCTACATATGTCCTCTAGCTCTGATTTTTTCTTTAGAACAAGTTCTTTCATTTTACTTGCCTTCACCTCGTCCAGTCGAACAACTTCTGCTTCAACCTGTACATGACCATGGAAAACTCATGTTATCGGTTATAGACATGGTCATAGAGTTATAGAACAGATTATCTATGATAAGTTCTACACAGCTTACGTAATTAATGAAGTCTACAGAGAGACTATTGGCTTCAGTTATTTCATGTTCTGATGCAGCTATATTGCAGGTAATATTCTGATACTCTTGCTGCTCTTCTATGGGTGTATCCATCAAATTCCAGAGCTCCAACATAGTTGTTGCTAGATCTTGAAGCTTCATCAAATTTAAGAGGCAACTATAAGCAACAACTGCATAGAAAATTCTAAGTAACTCGTCAAAGTAATTTCTTACTTACCCTCTGCATTCTCTGTATCTTAACTTCCCTCAGCTTTTGAACTGAAGCGTCTAATTTTTCGATTGTATGATCACTTAAGCTTCTTGGTCCTTCTGGATCACTTAACGTGGGATTCACTTGGCCAACAACCTCATTGAAGTCCATCCCAAGTACGGAACAATGGGAATAGAGAGTACACAGATGCTTCCGAATAGTCTCCACGCGATCACTCTGAGGAAAGCAACACCACTAATAGAGTCAACAAATGAAAGTACAATCTAAAATTTGGAATACCAACGAGAGAGTAAAAGCCAAACATGCAAATTCAAATCAGAATCCCACCTTCTCCTTCTGAAGTGCTTGCAGCTTGCAGTGTAACTCTTCAAGCTTTCTCATAGACAAGTCAGTCTCATCAATAAGTGGTTTGGAAGGAACATGCTCTCCTTGACCTCTAATATCATTAGTAACAGTATCTATTTCTTCCAAGACAACTGTGAACTGGTTTCTTCTTTCTGTTTTCCTTTTTTGCATCTCCTCCAGTTCAGGAAGAATTGTCCCAAGTTCTTGTTTTAAGCTCCCAACGCTTTGATCAGACTGACACATAGAAAATAAGGTTAAGGTTGAGAAATTGCAATAACATTGATCAAGTTTCTGCAACAAAAGCAATGAAAACCATGATGTCTCTCACCTGTCTAATATGCACAGGACGCTCCCCCATTGCAGAACAGATAGCAGCAAGTTCTGCTTCAGCATCAGCGATTGCTTGCCTTAGCTGAGCTCTGCATCGATTAGCTTGGTCAACTTTTCTTCTGTACACTTCCAAGCATTCACGTTCAAGCTCAAGCAACATCTTATCTCTATCAGTTTCTGTTTCTCCAACTTCATCCCAAATAATCTGATTTACGTACAAACAAAAACAAGATCCCAGAAGGACTTCACATAACATGTACACAAATTTCGTTTATATGAAAAGACTCTATCTCCCAATAACCTGGAGTTCATATAGGAGAGATCCACAAGTTGTCTCTACTTGAAGAATGGGGTCTTTTTGAATACTTGCCATTTCGAAATGCTTCAGTCTGTTCAGAAAGAAATAAAACCATATTGAAGAAATAATCATTAAATTCGAAACAATAAAAGTGAAATTGATTGGAGTCCAACTACGAATAATTTAATTTGAAATTTTGAAAACAACAATTTCAAACTAACTGGAGAAAGATTCTGAAGGCGATTTAGAAGAAGTAAGAGAGGTGAATGAGAGAAAACTCAAAAAGGGGGAAAACAATTGACCTGAAACGGTTGATTACTCCAAGACTTTCCGGAACTGATAGTTTTGAAAGTTCAATCCGTCGCAGAAACTGAGTGAGTAATGGAAGAAGATCAGATTAAGAAACTCTTCGACGGGGGTTGAAAAGTTGGAACCTAGATCGAAGTTTTTCTGCGAAGAGAGAGAGAAGAGAAATATAGCCGTTAAAAAGATGTAAAGGTCCGATGCGTTGAGTGATGACGACAAGATTAGCTCTCTTCCTTTTTTGTACTTTGGGATTTTTTTTATTTTTATTATTGGGTCAGAAATTAGAGTAATTTGGGAATTTTCTTTTCGAACTTTTGAATTTCAAAATCTTATGGGTATAACCGATTGTAATCCAATGCGTGGCGCTTTCAATAGACAAATCGATCCTAAGCGTTTAAATATTTTAGTCGCTATGAACGGTTGAGATATACAAACGAAAATCAGAGACTAAAGGCTCTGAATAGTGACAGCGGATCAAGCGGTGCGAGTATAAAAAATTAGCGGAGCGGTGCGGTACAACTGCGGTGCGGGTAAAAAGCGGGACAAGTGCGGTTCGTAAAAAATAAGCGGTGCGAAATTGTTTTTGAATGGTAACAAAAATTATATGCGGTGCGGAATTATTTTTGAATAGTAAAAATTGGATTTAGAATTTAGTTTTAAATGGATTAAAGTTTAGTTTTGGAAGCTAAAAGCATAAATTTCAAGTTTTAATTCGATTATAAATTTATAATATTTTGAAACATAATTGTAAACATATTACACTGAATATTTGATTTTGTTTGGTTCAAAAGTAAGCAGTGCGGAATTGTTTTCGAATGGTAACAAAAGCAAGCGATGTAGAACCTTTTTTGTTTTCTTCGAAAAAATTACATACAAGAAAAAATAATTGAATAGTTAAAATAATATAAATAAATTGTATAAATTATTTTAATAAATAATTGATTAATATTTACAAAATATTTTTAATTTTTTTAAAAAATTGAACATTTATCTATTAATAATTAAAATTTATGAATAAATTAACTAAAAATGATAATTTATATATCTATAAATACACAAATTTTCTCACTTTCTTATAACTTTGTGTAATGCATAAGTTTGAGCGTTCAAGTATTCGGTTCGATTCAGCATGGTTTGTATATTTAATAAAAAAATAGTATTGATTTCTGGTGAAGTTCGGTTAGTTCGGGTAGTTTGATTTAATTTCTAAAATTTTGGTTCGAATTTGGTTCCGGTTGTTTGGATAATAGATTTTGATATCCATTCAGGTAATTTGATGATTTACAATATATATATATATATATATATATATATATAATTTTAACTGATAATATATTATACACAATTTTTTCAACAAAAAAAAAATTGCATGATGTAACGCACCTATCTACGTGCGTTAAGTTACAAAGGCGTTTTTTGTTTTCTCCTTCACAAAATATGATCCGCCTACAGTAACTTATTATTTTAATGTATTTTTTACTTTTAGTTAATAGTTAGTAAAATATGTTGAATAGTGAATTGAAAAGCGTTTTTCGATATTGATGAAAAACGTTCTGCTTATATGCTCCCCATTCAAGACCTAATTGGTCCACTTTTACATTAGGATTTTTTTTAGTTAATCGCCTAGACCACAACATACCAGTCCGGTAAACCAAACTCTATAAATAAGAGAAAATGTATTCACTATGCGAGTGGATCGGCACACTATTAAATCACTTGCTCCTTGTTTATAAAGCTTTCTCTCTCCATCTCCTATTCTCTCTCATCTCAGGCGAGACCAGCGGCGTTTTGACCGGACACACGTGCACCGCGGCCCCAGACTCACCGGCGAACTCTAGAGCCGATGAACTCACCCGGTTTCTTCGGGTTCATGTTTTGCTTTCAGATATGTTTTTTTCTTTTAGGCGTGATTCACTGGGTATTTTTCTAACGACGGTAGCAGCGGTACCGACAATAGATCCGACCATATTTGAATTAGCAGCACCGCAAGATAGTCGATAAGAGTGACAGCGGAAGAACCTCAAGGTAGGAGATCGAGTCTGTTGATGGAAGGGAGCGAAGCGTCACCTTCTTCGCGGCAGAGCGGAGGCTTTGGTCGAAGGAAGTTACTATTAAACCAAACTGAAAATCGAAAGTTCTCGCCTCTGTCCCCTACTGGAAACCTACATGTTCTCCTGGAAACTCACCGTGGAACCAACAAACCAACATGTGTCTCCTGTTCGAAAAGAAAGACCTCGGTGTGCGGTGTTGTAGCACTGTCTTGAAAACGTCGTCGGATCATAAGATGGAAAACTCCGACGAATTCGCAGACCATTAGCGGCGCATGAACAATAGAGTTCTCATGCTTGTTTGTAGAGTTTTCAAGAAAATGAGCTTAAGAATGAGTTTGGTTTTTGTAAAGTTCACTTTCAAATTAGTTTATTAGAGTTAAAAGTTGTTTTCTGTTTAGTATAATGGGCTTTTGTTATAAACTCGACTAATTTCGAATTATTATTATTTATTTTTTTGTTAAAGGATATTCTATTGAAAACATATATTTACATCCAGATATAGGCCTTTATAAAATCCTAAAAATTAGGCCCAGATCCAAACTCCAAAAACCACTACAAACAAAACCCCAAAGCCCACTTTCAAATTAACCTAACCTAAAGAGGTAAACCATAGTTATTAAATCTAACTGCAGTTAAACCTAAAAACCATGGTTAGGTTAAAATTGACTAAACTAGGAAAACCCTAGTGTAGCCGCCGGCGAGCCTCAACTGCGAATGACACCGAAACTGATTTCCGGAGTCCGGCAAGCCGGAGTGGAAGCGAGTCACCAATCTCCCAAGATAGACAGAGAAATAGATGAGGAGGAGGAGCCGGTTTGCCGCCGTTTCCGTCTTGCACCACAGGTCGTCACCGGAAAAGAGATCCGCCGCCGCCGGGGAGGACAAATCTGGACCACCATCGGTTCGGTATAATCACTTTCGCGTTGTGTCGCCGTCCTCAAGCGAAGCACAGACGTCCATGGCCGCCGTTCTTTTGGCGAGAAAAGATCGTCACCGTCGGAGATGTTCTTCGCTGCCGGAGAGTCACCGTCCTCCTGCCTGGAAGCCGCGAAGCCACTTTGTTAGAGTATCCCGCCTTGCCAGAAGCTTCTCACCACCGTTCTGTTGCTTGACATCAAGATTTGATTTGCAGGGTTGCCGGAGGGACCCATGGTTGAAGCCCCAGCCGCCGAGTTCACGGTGCTGGATGTCACCGGAGACTCCGTACCTCGGAGCACGGTGTTGTAGTCAGAAGAGGAGGAGAGTCGTTAGTCTCGCCTCCAACTTTCAACAAATCCCGATCTCAAATCTGGTGAGGATGAGAGAAAAGGAAGAGAGAGAAAAAATGCCAATAATAATCAATAATGAATGAGTTTGGTTTTTTTTAAGTTAACTTTCAAATTAGTTTATTGAAATTATTTATTAATAAAATCTCTATCAAAAAAGTTTGGGAAAATTTCATATTAATACACCATATGTATTTCAATTTCCCATTTAATACACCACCTATTCGAAAGACCGGAATAATACACCAACTCTTTTGTATGTCCAGTTTAATACACAAACTATCAATCATCTACCCATTTTACACGGGTTCGGTTACTTGCCGTTTAAGGCACCGTTAAATTTTTTTTAATTTTAATTAAAAAACAATTAAAAATTATTTAAAATACAACAAAATTTTTTTAAAAAATTAAAATTACTAAAAAAATCTTTAAAATTAAAAAAAAAAAAAAATCCAAAATAAATCAACAAAAACACAGAAATTTTAAACAAAAAATTAAAAACTTTTTTCTTAAATTTTAAAATTGAAAAAAGATCAACAATCCAAAACATTGTAAAAAAGCAAAAAAATTCTTTAAAGATGAAAAAATTTGTGAAAATTTCTTCAAAAAATTTGTAAGTAAATCCAGAAAATCATAAATATTATCCTTCATAAAAATCAAAAATATTATCAAAAGTAAAAAATTCTTCAACTAAATTGTTTCCCATTGTAAATACTAGTTGAAGAATTTTTATTTACGATAATATTTAAGATAATACTTCCGATTTTCATAAAGGATAATATTTTTGATTTTTTGGATTTATTTACAATTTTTTGAATATTTTATAAAATATTGTTAAATATTTAAAGATTTTTTTATTATATACACTGTTTTGGGGTGTTTATGTTTTTTCAAATTTATAATTTATTAAAAAAAAATTAAATTGTTTTTTTATTTTCTGTATTTTATTGATTTATTTTGGAATTTTTTTGAATTTTTCGTAATTTTAAAAGTTTTTTGGATCTTTTGTTGTATTTTTAATAATTTTTAATTGTTTATTTTATTAAAAAATATATATTTAACGGTGACTTAAACAGCAAGTAACCGAACCTGTGTAAAATGGGTAGATGGTTGATAGTTTGTGTATTAAACTGGGCAAACAAAAGAGTTGGTGTATTATTCTGGTCTTTCGAATATGTGGTGTATTAAATGGGAAATTGAAACACATATAGTGTATTAATATGAAATTTTCCCAAAAAGTTTAAACATTAATAATGTCAAGAAACATTTTTTTAAAGAGTTTTTTTTGTCATAATTAGATTGACAAGACTCAATCTATAATATTTTTTATAATACAGACTTTTACATATGTATATTGACTTTGATAAGAAAATATGTAGATGTCACTCCCCTAGAAATTTCTTTTTATTTGCATTTCCTTTTTTTTTTAAGTGCATTTTTCAATACAAACCAAATTAAATAAAACCGCACTTCAATTTTATATGCTTGCACAAAGTTTTGATGCATACGTAAACCAATATTTTTTTTTTTTTTTTAATAGAATTATTCATCTTTTTTTAAAAAAAATATATAAATAATGTAATGAAACAGAAAATTAACCAACAAATACAAATGTATATACAATAACAATAATTTTTGTGTAACATAAAATTTTGAGAAACAACATGTAAGAAAATAGAAAAATAAAATACTTGATTCTTTTTTGAAAAATATCACATATTCTCGATGTGTCAAAGTATCATAAATTTTTTCCATAAATTATACAAATTAAAAATAATTTTCAAACACTAAATTTTAAATAAAAAAAATTATTGGGAAAGTGACATTTATTGGCTTGTTAAAAATCTATTTTTGCATTTTTTCACTGGATTTCAACTTCGTGTAAATGTATTTTTTCGCATTATAGATAATGAATATGAATGAGGTTTTACTGATCCAAATATAATATAAATAATTAACCATTAATCCAAAAAATAAAATATTTTTGTTTCAAAAATATCACAAATTTTATATAGATAGAACAGTTAAATTATAGAACCCCTAAACTAAACCCTCATTTTTTCAAAACTAAATTCGTGCTCGAAAATTTTCAGTTCAAAAATAGTTCCGCACCACATGTAATTTTGTTACCTTTCAAAAAGAATTTTGTATTGTTTTTTTTTTTGTAAGGTAATACTTTATTCAACAAAAAACTCTTCTACAAATGTTTTTATTCAGAGGTGTAACAAAAATTAAGAATGAAAGAATAGTTATAATCTAGAGCTGAACTATGGTTATAAAAGTGCAGGGAAAGGTAATACACCACGAACCCTTAGAGAACTGATCTTGTCCTTGATTGATGAGTTAATGAGTTGAGCAAGTAAATTGGCAGGTCGTGGAGTTGAGCAAGTGATCACTAGAGAGAGTGAATGGAGGCAAGGAAGATCAGCTTGAGGAGTAATAGATGTGGCGGTGAAACATTGGGAGATAGGAGAGAAACTTAACCCGTCCAAGATGAGATGAACGGAACCAACAACCTTCCCACAGCCTGCTTCCACACCATTGTCAAGTAAGAACATGCAAAAAAGAGAAAAATTATGGTCATCTGATGAGCGGTTACAGAACACACAAGATGTAGAAGCATTACTATTCAAAAACGTGATCTATCACCAGTGGCTAAGCGATTAAGCAAATCCAACCAGCCAATAAAAGAGTGTTTTGCGATGGAGTGAGTGAACCATACGAGCTTGAACCAGGGAACAAAAGGCTTCCGTGACCTGAGCAAGTTTGAAACTGAACTGAAACATAAAGAGGTGTCAAAAGCATCTGTTGATTTCTGCCACAAGAATCTATCAGCCATTGCATTTGGGTTAGGGAAATATTGTTGTTGTAGAAAATCAACCAGAAACACCAAAGGTTGGTAACGTTGAGGCCTAAAAGTTCAGGCTGTATTACTCGCATGTGCCACCGTTGCATGTTCTTGAATACCCAGAGCACGAAATCCTTCGAATCCAACAACATCAAGGAGACTACCGAGACTAGACCATTTATCATACCAGAATGACAATCCTTCACCATTACCGAGTTCAATATTGGTGAGACCAAAGCCAAATCTCTATGTTTAAGTATCTTTTGCTAGACCCAAGAGCATACACCATTTGAAGTGGACCAAAAGGAACCTCAGCGAATCAAATGAGTCTTTATCCAATCCACCCATAGTGAAAAAAGTTCAAGACCAAAGACTTTATTAGTAATGACAATATGTGTGAATCCCAAGCCTTCTTCGGAATTAGGATAACAGAGATCTTCCCATGCTACTTTTGCTTTATGGGTGTTTAACGTTGGTCCAAACCATAGAAATGCAACCATCAGCTTCTCAATGTCCTAATGCACTGCTTTGGAAGCTGAAACACATAGCACCAACATTTTGTGATACTATTGATTACCAAAGTAAGTAACTGAAGTCACTAGCAAAGGATATAAATCAAACCGACCAAGACTACAATTTGACTAGAATTTGTTCAATTAAAGGGGGATATTGAGCTGAGCTTAGACCCTTAGTAGTAAGCAATAAATCCAAGTACCGCATAGGCAAAGTGCCTTGTGGAATATGAAAATTAGAAGCATTCTGATGCTAATCAAATATAGAAATCCCCGATTAAAACATTGTAGACTTGAGAAGGTTAATTCGAAGCCCTGACATAGTTTCAAATTGTTCAAATATTGATAGAATCGCTGGCGTTGAGGATGTAGATCCATCAGAGAAAACCAAGATGTCATATGCAAAACACAAATGTGTGATACCCTGATCTTGATAATTCGGATGGTACGCAATTCTGCCTTGCGGAGCTGCTGCATCTAATAGGCTAGACAAGACATTCATTCCCACCACGAACAAAAATGGAGATAGATGGTAACCCTGTCGTAACCCTTTTTTACTTAAGAAGCCTGCTAATCCCCCCCCCCATTGACTTGAATAGAGAACCATGTTGTTGAGATACAAGAATAAATCCACTTGACAAAGACAGTAGGAACATCAATGGCATAAAGGATATCCGTGAGAAAAATCCATTGTAATGAGTCGAATGCTTTAGCAAGGTCAATTTTTAGAGTGCATCTAGGAGAATTATGAGATTTGTGATACCCTTGGACAATCTCTGTAGCAAGTTGAACATTCTCAAGAAGCAATCTCCCTTTAACAAATGCAGATTGGTTTGGTTTGATGAAGTCCGACAGTAGCAGCTTAAGGCGATTTGCAAGTAGTTTTGAGATCATCTTGCATATCAAATTACAACAAGCAATCAGTTGATAATATGATATTTCTATAGCATCCTCTTTTTTGGGAACAAGTGCTAAGATCGTTGAGATGATGCTATGAGGGAGAAACCCGTTCTGAAAAAATGATAGAACAACAGTGGTGAAATCAGTACCTATCATGGGCCAAGTAACAACAAAGAATTTCTTGGTAAATCCATCAGGGCTTGAGAATTTATAGTTAGAAAGAGAGAATAACACAAACTTGATATCATCGTGTATAAATGGAGAAGCCAATTGATTCTTTAGATCATCAGAACATCTAAAGTCGAAAAGAACTTGCAGCACATCAATAGATATTCCCGTGAAGGATGGTGGAGAATGCTGCATAAATTATTGAAACCAATTCACTGCAGTTTGCTTGATTATGTAAGAGAAGTTACTATATCACCCAATGACATTTGTATTTGCCTAATAGCATTACTTGAAGTTCTCGCCTTGGATACATAATGAAAGAACTTGTTGTTTTTATCCCCCATCTTAAGCCAATGAATCTTTAATTTTGTTTTAAGAAAGATTCCTCTAAGGCAGACACATGTGCCCATCAGTCATAGGCTGCAGATTCAGCTGATAATGTCACAGATGATGGTCGAATCAGTGCCTCATCTTGAGCAAAAACCAGAGATTCTAAAGCCGCCTTTGCTCATTGGGGGAGATGACCAAACATTGTTTTGTTGAGGTAACACATTTACAGTTTAAGTGACTTAAGCTTCTTGTGAAGGAAATACAGTGATTTCCTAGAGCCAAATATCGGAGCTGAAGAGGTCTAATTACAATGAATTATATCTGCAAAGTTTGGATGAGTGCCTTCAATCTCAGCGGTTATGTGTAATAAATAACGGGCGTCATCAGAGTATCCAGCAGAACTAGAAAGTTCTTGAATAGTCACACTACTAGGAGAAATTTCACCATCCTCAAATGGTAAATCAGTATTATGCGAAGTGGAATCGTCTTTCTCTATAACATCTTGTAGGAGTACAGAGAATCGGGATGGGGAGACAATAACAGAGGAGATCCCATGAGGAGAGCCAGTTTAAGCATTGCGTGAATTTTTGGAGGGGGATATGTTTGTCCAGGATTTAGAATCATTAGATTTGTCCAGGTGATCTGAGTTTATCTGGTGAGCAGGAGTTACAGAGTTGTGAAGAGCTGGGGCAGTGGGTGAGTCCACTACCTTGAGTTGATTTAAGATTAATTTCCTTCATAACACTGTCATCGACATTCTGGATTGGATTGACTATGGGTTTAATCACCTTCAAAATACATAAGGCTTTGGTAGCAGTGACAAAGTCCTTATAAAGACAAGTAGAGTTTAGGTGTCCCCACTTCAAAAAAACTGAGCATTTAAGAGGTAACATGGATAAGAGAGATTAATATCCGCTGTGAATCCTTTCTTATTGTCAAGGTGAATATTTTGGGGGTAGTGCCTTCGTAAGATCCGTATTAATGAATATACGAGCTTTATCAAAGTTGTTACAAGCAATGAAGATGCTTCGGATCACCAACAACACTTCCCATCCATTGTAGACCCTTAATAGAGAGTAGTTGAGAGGCAACATTGTGATAATCCACCCCACAAAGGAATTGATTGAAGTTCAGGCTGAGTAGTGAGGACTGTGGGAGACCACTCTGAAACTACCAAGGGAATGTCAGTGATTGTCCAGAGACCACAATTGAGAATTTTCTTACGGATAGCCAGATATGGTATTCTGAATTTATAAGTTGTAGTACTGATAACATGAACATCGATCTTAACAGCATTGTTCTCAAGGGTCAAAATTTTGTTAACGATGACATGGAACTTAGCCACATGAGGAACATTGTCTAGGAAGCGACCAATTAAGAAAGGCTTCTAGAGGTAGTCAGGGGAGTCGAGGATAGAGTCTTAGACATCAAGAGAAAGGATGTCGTCAGGTACGTCGAAGGAGATATTTTGTCTTTGTAAGGAACCAGTAGAGTCAGAAGCAATAGAAGACCAAGTTTTCAGAGAAAGGACCGGCGGAGGAAGGGTGGAGGACCCCAGTGGTCAGGCGGAGGAAGGGTGGATGACCCTGGGGGTCCGATGGACCATCATACATGGCCACCAACGGGAATGAGGAGGAGATTCTTGAGGAGAAACAAGGTGGCATGCCTAATCGCCTTAGAGTCACCCTAAAATGACTTCCTTCGGGAAGAAAAAAAATTCAATTTTTTGCACCGTTTTAAGATGATTTTCTTATACTGTTTATTTCATACAGTGCACTTGTCTCATTTTTTTCACAAACAACAATTGTATCGCATATTTCTACTAACTTTTGTTGTTATTCACGTACCGCTTGATTCGTTACCATAAGAGAGTTGAATACAACAATTTTCTGAATTATTGGGTATACAGGTATGTAAACTCTACCAATTCAGAAGGTATGTAAACTCTACCAACTTAATTAATAGTTCGTTGACAAAAAGAAATCACTATTCCACCCAATCTATACTAATAAATTTCAAGACACTTTTAAAAATAATCACATTACTATGTGGCATATTACATAGAATGTCATTGGAATTTTATTTTTCGATAAACAAAAAAAATTGCCAAGGTCATTTTCTTCAAACCATAAATGTAGGATACGCGGACTCTGTTCGGGTAGGATCTGATCCAATTTTCTGAAAAATTGATTAACAGTTTGAGAGTCCGATTCCCATATTAAACTTTTTAGTATATTTTGCTTGATTATTATTAAGATTATTATATATGGACTTTAGGCTTGGATCAAAGTTATGATTATATTAAGAAAAAATTATTACCAAACGAATTATTCTAATTCCATAAATATTCTATTAAGAAAATTCCATAATTATTATATTAATAAAAATATATATTACCAAAAGAATTTCCATAAATATTCTATATATTTTAGATTTCAAACTCTAATCATTCATTTTATTTTATATAGTTGAAGCACTTTATCGCTATTAGTATGTGTTCGATTTAATCTTTTTTTTTTCTTTCATGGTATTCATTCCATGAAGAATGGAATTAACGGGTTTAATCCCTATTTAATCTTCATTTTTGTTCGTTTTTAATAGTTAGATAGATAATTCTATTATATGATTTCTTAGTTTTCTGTAATTAACAATCTTATATTATTAACTATATTTGTTTTTGTTAATTTTTATACATAGACAACGAATCAATCATACGATAACAATGGAAAATGCTACATCATTGATGAACAAATCAAAGAAGAAAGGGCTCACATCCTTTGATAATAGAATATTCAAAAAAGAAAGGAGCCTATGACTTATAGGGATTTCGAAGCTTTTGCAAAAGTTGAAATGGTTGTAAAAAAAGGCCAAAAAAGAAACTGAAGCTAATTTAAAAGGTCAAATATTTCGTGAGAAAGAATATATGGAGGCTTATGAAAAGACACATGAATATTTGATAAAAATTGCGAAAAAGAAGCAAAGATCCAATTACTTTTTAAACTTCTGAATATGCAAGCAAGTGAAAAAAAATTTGATCTTCTAAAAGAATGGGATCCTCAACAAAAGAAGAAAGAAGAATATGATTTTTGGCTAGCAAATATGGTTATTCCAGATGTTCATTATGATAAAATAGATTTTCCACGCAAAATTAATTTAGAGCGCGAAAATCTAGATTCCAATGTTTTTTGGTTTTAGTATTTTTTTCTTTCTTTTGCAACGTTTTTATATTTTACATTTAAGATTATTGTTACAATCATTTTTTTGAATCAATACAAATAATTCTAATTCAATTTATTTAAGTTATATTTTTATTATGTTCAATTATATGTAATTAATAATTAGAGATATACACTAAATACTACATGTAACTTATAATCTAAATTTTGCATTAAATATTTTTGATCATTAATTCCTTTTAGAATAATGTAAACATATATATTCTTTCATTTTTAAAATATATGTGTGAATTAATATTTCTTTTTGAAAAACTCGATATGGTAATTGGTCAAAGTGGATTTTTATGGGTCCGAATGGTAACAGCGAGTCAAGCGGTGCGGGAGAAAAAAATTTGCGGGGCGGTGCGGTTTAACTGCGGTTTAACTGCGGTTCATGCGGAATGCGGGACAAGTGCGGTTCGTGCAAAATAAGCGGTACAAAATTGATTTTGAATGGTAACAAAAATAACATGCGGTGTGGAACAAATATTTATAAACTAAAATACATTATATTTTTATTATTTAACCTAGTTAAGAAATAATGTTTACTATTTTTAACTAACAAATTTAAATATAACCAAAATAATTTTATTCCAAAAGTAAGTCTAAATTTTTTTAATAGTTTTTTTTTTTGTAAAAGAAATTTGTAGTAGTATTTATTTAAATTTTAAAATGTTACAGTTTATTTTTGTAGTTGGGATTTAATAAAATTTAATTTTAAAGTTCTTAATTTATTTTAAATTTTATAGTTATTTGAATGATAAAGTTTATTCATATAAGGTGATTGAAGACTGCTGGCTTAATAGAGGAGCTAATAAAAGTGTGTTTGACCGCATTGCGGTTTGTCGGAGGGGTCTCTCTTACTGGAAAAGAGATAATCCGTTGAATTCTCGAAACCGGATTGAACAGATTCGTAGTCTACTCGAAGAAGAATCTGCGAAAATCCAGCCTGATGTTGTTTGTATGCAGAATTTGCGGAAAAAGCTTTATGAAGCTTATGAGGGAGAGGAGACCTTTTGGAGACAGAAAAGTAGGGAGAAATGGCTGTTGGCTGGTGATAGAAATTCTAAATTCTTCCATCGAAGTGTTAAGATACAGAGGACTAGAAACCGTATACAGTTGCTTTGTGATGATAATGGGGTTGAAAGATTTGAGGAAGGATCGAAAGGAGAGATAGCTGTATCTTATTTCCGTCATCTATTTACATCTACTAATCCGAGCTTTCCTGATGAGTATTTAGCGTCATTTACACCTAGAGTGACTGATCAAATGAATAGACGGCTTATAGCGCCAGTTAAAGAAGAGGAAGTAAAACGGGCTGTTTTTGATATTGACCCGAATAAAGCTCCTGGGGCAGATGGTATGACTAGTTTATTTTTTCAAAAGTTTTGGGAAGTGGTTAAAGAGCAATTACTGTTGGAAATCAACAAGTTCTTTGAATCGGGTATTCTCCCATCGGAATGGAATTACACACAGATAGTGCTCATTCCGAAGGTAGTAGCTCCAAAGTGCATGAAGGATTTAAGACCGATTAGTTTATGCTCGGTTTCGTACAAGATTGTATCCAAGATTTTATCTAATAGACTGCGAGCTATTCTACCTCAGATTATTTCTGAAACTCAGGGTGCTTTTGTGGCTAAACGACTAATTACCGACAATATATTACTGGCTCATGAGGCTGTCCATGGGCTTCGAACCAATGATCTTTGTCGAGAATCACATATGGCTATTAAGACTGATATGTCTAAAGCCTATGATAGGGTTGAGTGG
>OVBE01002172.1:0-31923 GCA_900406425.1 Iberis pinnata | reverse complement strand
CCGGGTTTGAAATTTTTCCACTTCGGATTTAGAGAAACCGGGTCAGGGTGTTTCACATTCCCCCTTATTTATGGTAGCTTCTATAATTTTTTAAAAATTTATTATATAACATATTACAATTACCACCTTCTAATATTGGTAAACTGGGCCAAATAGATTTATGGCGATCAAATCAGGCCCAAGTTTGTTCAATTTAGGACAATGTATGTCATCTTTTTGTCTTTACCTTCACGATTTTGTCCTGTCTTTGTTGTTTTCCTTATCATTTGATAACAAAGTTACAAACTGAAATTTCGTATTTGTGGAAGAAACCAAAAATGTCCAACGAACAAAATTATCCCGGAAAGGAAATTTTAAATTTAGAGAATTTCATATAAGATTACTAAAATAAGTTTTGGTCATAAGAATATCATCAAAAATTTTAACTTTTCCAAAAATGTCATCAAATTTTTTTTTTTTTTTTCTAATAAAAGCACCAAAATATTTAAAATGAATTTCAGATGTAAAAATATTTTTTAAAAAATTTTGATTATAATTTTAGGTTTACAATTTAGTGTTAGTGTTTAGTTTGATGATTTAAACATTTTACTTTTAATTTTATTTTATGCGAAAATATAATAATTTTTGGTCATATTTTATGAAAAAGTATTTGCTATGGTATATTTATGAAAGTAAAGATAATGTTTTACAATTTTCTCTATATATGATGGATGGAAATGCATAAAATATATATATTTTGTTTCTTGGTGATTATATGGGCATAAAAAACATAATGTTATGCTTTCATTTTAGAGTTCAAATTTTTTTTTATTTTTTTTATTTTAGATTGATTTTGTCATTATGTAATATCTGTATAAATTGTTTTGCCAATTACTTAAAATACCTTTCTCTCATATAAACTTTGACTAGCTTTTTCTAAAAGAAAATCTCAATTTGAGTGCTTAATGAAATGGATTGTTTAAACGTAGAAAAGGATATTACTGGAATAAAAGAATATTTGGGCCATCCCTCAGCGTCGGTGACTTGAAGCTTCGCTGCTTGAGGAGAAAGCTCACATGCCTAATCTCAGCTATATTAAGATCCACTGCAACACATACTGTTAATTTTGAAAACCATTTAGTTTATTTCATTTCCAAAATCCAGAGTATCTACGGATAATTATAGCATTTATATGATTCGATATCTCCTGAAGGAAAAAAGTTGGAAATTTCTACGAAATGTGTATAAATATTTCTTAATTGTTTCTTTGTCCTGATATAGTATTTTTGGAATTGGTCTGCACTCAGAAAAATTAGTCCGCCATTTTCTCCTCGGTCTCTCTGCTCATCTCTTCAGTATCGGATCTGAGTCTCCTTCGCTTTCGTTTCAAGGTACTCATTTCTTCTTATTATTTTCTATTTTATTCACACCCATTTCGTTCTGTTTTTTTCCTTCATTTCTTTCTCTCTTTTTTTTAACGATTTTTTATATATTAAAAAATCGTTAACTGTTTCTAATTTGTGCCTGTTCGAATACTTAATCACTCACCCGAAGTTTCGATTTTAATTTCTGGGTTCGAATTAGATTCGGTGAGAATATATATTTTTTGTTTTATTTTAATTCTAAGTCACGGCATTGGAAAAAAGGAAAAACACAGCTGTTCCTTGCTTCATGCCCGAGATTAAGCCAATTTATATATATATATATATTTTATATATATAAGAAATAATTAATTTCGAATCAATGCACTATAAAATTACCTACTTTTGACAGTATCTGAATAAAACATAAACCAAGTTTCAAACTCTTTTCAGTCTCTTTTATCTTCTCTAATCTTATCTATCCATTTAATATTTTGACTTATTTTTATATCCCAGCCCATGTGATTTTGATTCGGTAATTTATCCATATTCTACACCAAAGTATATTCTTAAAATTTTAAAAATTTGTGAATTTTTTGGCATTTTTTGCAGATTGTGGATTATTTTCTCGAGACTGGGTGTTAGCTGTAATTCATTGTTTATAGTTGCTTTAGCTATTAAAGGAGAGGCACAATAGTGAAGTAAATAAAAATTAAAAAAAAAGAAAAGGACCTCACACACTTTGCGTATGTGTTTTGTTCTTTCGTCTCTATTGGAATCAGATCTTGCTCTCTTCTATAGATTTTAAGGCTTGAGAGATTGTTTTTTGAACTTAAGTGATTCTTTTTTTGGTGAGATATAATGGGAATGAGTCTCGATTTCGATGTTGATCTTGAGAAAGGAATGCTAGATTCCGACAATGTTTATACAAAATCGTCAGAGAAGCCATTGATACCGATCTCTCAAGATAACAAACCGGTGAAAACCGGTGAAAAAGAAAACGATACAAGTCCGGTTCAATGTGGAATCAGTAAACCGGGATGGGGAAGAAACGATGGACGCAAGAAATCGGCGTCGAAGCCTCCTCGACCGCCGCGTGGACCGTCGTTGGACGCAGCTGATCAGAAACTGATAAGGGAGATCGCTGAGTTAGCGATGCTGAAACGCGCAAGGATTGAACGCATAAGAGCTTTGAAGAAATCGAGAGCTGCCAAAGCTGCTTCTGCTGCTTCCTCTCTTGGCAATGTCTTGGCCACGCTTATTACCGCTATCTTCTTCTTCGTCCTCGTTTTCCAAGGTGTGATTTCGCATATTGCGTTTTGCGTTTGCGTTTTGCAATTGTCCATTTCGATTTATCTTATGTATTTTTTTGTTATTGAAAATTTCAGGATTGTCACCGAGATCAGTCGCTAGCTCCGGGAAATCTCCGTTAGTAGTCACCGGAAAAGCTGATGGTGGATTTGTTTCGGTTCAATATGCGGGAAATCCATCTGCAAGTGAACCGGATGGAGGTTATACCGGACCGGTTTTAACACAGAGATCATTCGGTTTACCCAGTTTACCAAAACCGGTTTCCGGTTTGGAGATTGAGAAGAAGATGAATAGAGTTGCACAGTGAAAGTGTAAACAAAAGATTTAGAATTGGATAATTACATAGTGGTTGATCAAAACCATTTATCGATTTAGATTGTCGGTGAACCATTGTGTTCGTAATCGTACCGATACACTTTTTGAGCAAAATCGGCTGCTTTCTTGGCAGCCATGAAACAATAACTATCCGATGTGGTTAAGTTAAAAGATAGTTTTTGTAATGTTTTTCTTTAAATAAAATGAGATAAGTTACAAATACAACAAAATTAATTTTATATAGTATATTTTAATCTGCATTCAGTTGTAATGCAAATAAGGATCATTCTAGTAGATTGTTGTATATTATAAAGAATGCAAGATAGTTTCCAGATTATGACGAAACCACAACATAAAATATATGAATATTAACATTATTGAGTGATGTTATTTTATTAATTGAATCACATGTCAACAATGCTGGCAGTTGAAAATTTGAAATCAATTAATTAAATAATATGTAAATTTGGAAACAGAATCCATGTGGCTGTATCTAAACAGTTCACTAAGTTTCAGAGACCACTTTTAGTGGTATGCAAAATTAAATGAACATGTGATTTCACGTGTGTATGTGTTTATTTCAAAGGTCTATTATTTCTGTTTCGTTGCTGTCTTGGGATGCTTCGTCTGTCCCATACAAAGTAGGTAGTTATTACCATTCAAAATCTATATACCTAATAATAAAATCGACAAATGCTCTAGATTAGAGAAAGTTACGTAATTCAAATCTAAAAGTTAACTGGACGTAACCATAATCATATACAATGTTTTAAAAAGACACTAGGCTTAACCCTAATCATACAAAATGTTTTAAAAAGACACTACGCTTAGGCTATAAGATGATAGCAAGCACCGATAATTTTTGTTTTTCGTTTTGCAATCACTATGATGTTATCTATTGCATCAATAACTTGTTGATATATTGTTCGTTTGATTGTTGTTGTCAGAAACATAAAAACAATTTTTTTTTTTTTTTTGCAAAAATCATGTAAATGTATTTTCCTATCAAACACGTGCCATAAAACACGGAGATACTTTTTCAATCAAAAATGCGGAAACATGTTTTTCAGTAAAAAAATATGGAAACCATTAATAAAACACATTATTCCGCAAAAAATGTGAAAACGCGCATTCCCGCCTAAAACTCTTTTTTCACTGTCAAAAACTGCAAAACCGCAAAATTTTCACATCACGGAAAAAAAGTTTCTGCATTTTAGGGGAAAAACAAGTTTTCGCATTCTTGGTGAAAAACCTCATTTCGTGTATGACTTGTCGCTAATCGCTATGTTGTTCGTTTGACTGTCAGTGCGACTACTCACTATATCTTTTGTTTTAAAAATTTTATAGTAAAATATATTTGTACAAAAATATATAAATAGTTTATATAAGAAAAAAGCCAAAATAATCTCTTTAACTTAAAACCAAAATAAACCCCAACTTTATATTAATCCATTATAACCCTTAATTATTTTTCAGAAGTCATTTAAAACTTAAATTAGGATTGACTTAGCCATAATAAACCTAATTTTAGTCAACGTCTAATTTTAATTTAACAACGTTATACGCTGCTGAGTTAGGTTGTTTATTATTTTATTAGTTAATTGTGTATCTTTAAGAAACCCATAATATTTCAAACTGATATCAAATACAAATCCTAGAACCAAATTTTGGCGTCTCCTTTCTCCTTTCTCCGAAAGTGACGTCGAGAATCTCCGCGATAGTCTTGTAATAATTTAATAAGCTCACATATTTCATCATAATCATCAAAATTAAATTTTGAGGATGAAAAAAGTAGTTGTTAATCTGTTGTTTGATTTCTTAAAAGTTATTTTTGCTTTGCTTTTTCTTTTTTCAATCGTGAATGCTAAGTGTTTTAGATTAATTTGAAATCTTTTCATAATATGAAGATATGGTTGGGCGACAAAAACTTCAGCCTCGTCGTAGTCACAAGTCTATGGAGAGTTCAAATCATATAAATGAGCATGATTGTGATCCTATGCTTGGAGATGAACATCCCCGTGAAACTGTTGGTAGAGATGATGATTGTGAAGCCATTGTTGACGATGTTGAAGATGATTTCAGAGATGACGTAGAAGGTAATGGGTTGGGTGTCAATGAAGAAGTTTGCGGAGATTTAGCCATGTATTTTTGAAATGTTGCTAGAGAAGAGTTAGATGATAGTGATGGGGATAGTGGAGATGATATTTGGAGCGATAAAAAAATTCCAGATCCTTTATCATCTGACGATGAAGAAGAAGCAACAGAACGTAAAGAGATGCTTGTAAACACCTTAGGTAGTGAAGAACTTTTAGCATTAGGGAAAACATTTGGGTGTGCTTCTGATTTCAAGGTTGCCCTTTTGAGGTATTCTCTAAAAACAAGATATGATATCAAGCTTTATAAGTCATAAGCCAAGAGGCTAGGTGCAAAGTGCTCGGATGTTGATTCAAATTATCTGTGGAGAGTTTACTGCTCATACGAGAAGAGAAAACACAAGATGCAAATAAAAGTGTATGTGAATGAACATATATGTATTAGGTCAGGGTACTCAAAGATGTTAAAAAGATCATCAATTGCAATGTTGTTTAAAGAGAGGTTAAAAATGAACCATAAACTCACAAGAAAGGAAATGGCTGATGAGATTAAGAGAGAGTATAATTTGGTTGTTACTGAGGATCAGTGTGGGAAAGCAAAGTCAAAACTTTCCAGGACAAGGAAAGCCAGCCATGAAGCTCATTTTGCTAGTATATGGGATTATCAAGCAGAAATTCTCCAATCTAACTCATATTCAACTATGGAGATTCAAACTATTCCAGGGCCAACACCAGGAAGCAAACAAAGGTTTGATCATCTCTATATTTGTTTTGAAACAAAAAGAGAATCTTGGATAGAAACATGTAGACCGGTTATAGGATTGGATGGTGCTTTTCTTAAATGGGATATATCTTTTAGCTGCTATTGGAAGAGATAGAGATAATAGGATAGTTCCAATTGCATGGGATGTGGTGGAAGTGGAGAACAATACTAATTGGGAATTGTTTGTTCATCACCTAAAAAATGATTTGAGGTTGGGAGATGGAGCTCACATTACAATTATATCCGACAAATAAAAGGTTAGATTATTTCTCAATCATATGTCCCTTGTTAACTAGTTACGTTTCTCATTCCCCTGTTCTTTGTTAACTAGTTATGTTAGTTTTGCATGAATTATTATTCTCCACCTCATAACTTGTCATGTAAGTTAAGTTTGTATTCAATCTTGTTGAATGTATATATATATATATATATATATATATATATATACTTGTATATGGCTATACATGAGAATGCATGATACTGCATATTTTCTTTAAGTTAATAATGTTGTTTTATGTGTTGTAGGGGCTAGTAAATGCTGTTAAAAGTAAACTCCCTGAAAGTGAACATCGTATGTGTTCTAGAGCTTGAGTGCTTATTTTGGAGAATAACTTGCAGTTACACTCAAGGGGACTATGAAGATAACTTACAAGCATTGCGTAACTTTAGTCAAACAACATTAGATTCACTATTACTCACTAATCCTTCGTCATGGTCTCGTGCTTTCTTCAGAGAAGGATCTTGCTGCAACGATCACTTGAACAATCTCAGTGAATCTTTCAATAAAACTATTAGGGAAGCAAGGAAGAAGCCTATACTTGACATGTTAGAGGAAATAAGGAGACAATGTATGGTGCGTAATGCAAAAAGGGCAATCATTGCAAATAGATTGAAGACTAAATTTACTAAGAGAGCACATGCTAAGATTGGGGAAACCAAAGAAAAATCTAAGAATTGTATAAGGTATATGGCTTGTGGGAATTTTCACGAAATAGATCACCATGGTGTTGCTTACCGTGTGGATATGGAATCAAAAACATGTGGTTGCAGGAAATGGCAGATTAGTGGCATTCCATGTATTCATGCTGCATGTGTTATAATAGCCCAAAAATTGAAGATATATGATTATGTTGATGAGTATTATAAAACTACAAAGTGGCAGCAAACATATAAGCGTGGAATCAAGCCTGTACAAGGGATGAAGTTATGGCCAAGACTTAATAGATTGCCAGTTTTACCACCACCATTTAGATTAGGCAAACGCGGTAGACCAAGTAACCATGATAGGAGAAAAGGTCCGAATGAATCTTCTTCTTCATCCAACAAGACAAAATTATCAAGAGAAAAGAGAGTCATTACATGCTCTAATTTTCGAAAAGAAGGTCACAATAAAACAAGTTGTGCAAATCCGAGCGTTGAGAATGAAACAAAAAAACCAAGAGGCCGACCTAGAAAAGAATGCTTGGTACGTATGTTTTATTTCTTATAATTTAACTTCTTTGTATTATTACCTTACTATGTTAGTTACATAATCTGTAGGGAGAACAATGACAAGGAGAATCACAAGAACTATCACAACAACAATCACAAGTTGGACCATAAAGCTTCGTGTCTATGTTTATCTTTTAAACTTGACTATGTTATTTTTTATGTTTTGAGTTTCTTTTGGCTTTGTGATGACTTGAGTTTTCTAATATTACATTGTGTATGACTTGAGCAATGACTTGATATTATTCTATATGATATTTTGTTGGCTTATATGAATCCAAACAAGTGGAAGTTTGGTTCACTGTAACCAATACATGAAACTTGAGAAGAAAAAAAAATAATCAGAAGAAAAAAGCAAATCAATATAGAAAATGAAGCTCTAAGTGAAATAAAATAAATCCAAGAGGAAGTAAAATCTGCACATAAAAAATGTTTTTTAATTAAACCTTTCAAGCTACATACGAAAAATGGTGAAGTGACTGATAAAAAGTAAGGAAGTCAACAAGAGCGTCCATCTCAGAACAAATCTACATGTTTTCTAAGCTGAATGTAAAACATAAGATCACAATCATGATTTCATATTAATCTAAAACACTCAGCAATGAAACTAAGAAGATGGAGAATGCAGTTACAAAGCATTCACGATTAAAAAAAGAAAAAGCAAAACAACTATCTCTTTAAAAAGATCAAACGAGAGATTAATAACTATTTGTTTCATCTTCAATATACCGTTGACTAATAAAATAATAAACAACCTAATTCAACAGCCTATAACGTTGTTAAATCAAAATTAAACGTTGAAAAAATTAGGTTTATTTTCACTACAAGAAATCACCTTCAATTATGACCAAAATTCTAACCAAAATTCTAACCAAAATTCTGGTTGAAAATATTTGTGACCATTTTCTGACCAATTTATTATAGAGTTTTTTTAGTAAATAGGGTACTTTTAGTTTTATAATTAGAGAAATGTGTACCTTTTGTTTTATATTTGGTAAATAGGTACTTTATTAGCATTTATTGATTTCTCACAATATTTTATGACTAAAATACCCTTATGTAAATAAAACAATAATAATTGTAATTTTAATTATGTGTTTATTTTGAATAATTAGAAAAAGAGAAATTACCTAATAACAACTTTCCTACTTTGTAGCTTGATTATTAGGTTGATTAGGTTTGTCCCATTCATCTTCTACAACTCTTCGTTACATTTTTTTCCCCTAGCAGAACGTAAACAATGAATATTGGAGACAACTAATTATCAACCATAACGACCATTGAGATAACTATATCTAATTTTGAGAAAGATACTATAGTCTAAGTGTCTAACTATCATATTTTACAAATATAGCTTTGTCTGCAAGTTCATAATTAGAGCCTTCTTAGAATTCTTATTTTACAATTACAAAAGCCAAAAGGACATTAGAGCCTTCTTATGTAGTCATTTATGAAACTTTTGGAGAATGATGGACTATTTGTTCGAAATGAATTTTAGTAGGCAATGACATTGAACGTCTGTTGTTGTTTTTTTCCAATTTTGAAAATCGTTGTGAACAAACATGGAGAACGGTGAATAATGATCAATAACCATGAAAGGTAACGAACATCTGTGAATCATTATGGCGCTTGTGAATGTTTATTATGAAACAAGCATGAAATGTGAATCGTACCTGCGTCATTTTAGTGTGAACATGTTGAAGAATTGTGAGCTATTGACGTGTTCTGTGAATCGTTAATTAAACTATAAACCAAGTGTAAACATTGTGAATGAATTGTGCATTGTTTTTGTGGACGTACATATAACTCACCTAATGAGTATCGTAAATTCTAGCTACGAGATTTTTTTCCATACTAATAGTGAAGACAATAAACGTTGCCATTTTTGATACCAACAAGCTGAAATATATTCTACAGAAAGACAAATTGCATCTAGAGTTGATAGTAAACGTAAACAAAAGGTGGTAGAACATCTAAGTGTCAGAAGTTCATCGTCAGCCACTTTGTTAATTTCAATCGCAACTATTTCTTTGATAAAACCACTTCTACTATACCCTCGTAGATATGCGTAGGTTTTCCTCTTGTACATGGACAACTTTCTTGCGCTTAGTAGCATGTGATATACCTTTCTTTCTCTTTAAACTCTTTGATCACAAATGCTTTCATATCCTCCATTTTGTGTCCTATCCAATGCTTAACTTCCGTAATCATGATTGACACTCTTTGTTCCAAGCCACCATCTGTAGTTAAACAAAGATCAACAATTCAAAATCCCTTACATGAATGAAAAATCTGAATTGACACTAACATGAAGTATACAACTCGTGTATGTGAATGTTTATTATGAATGTTCTATGTAAACTATGAATGTGCATGATTGAAGTGAATGAAGCATGTGGTGGTTATATGTGAATGGTGAATGTTAATGGTGAACAGTGTACATGTATGATGAGCATGAATGGTGAATGTGTAGGGTGACTGTGAATGAACTGTATATTCTTTGTTACCTTGTTGTCGAGCACTCAAACATGAATGATATAAGTGGAAACCTAAATCGAGACTAGAAAACCAAAATCTATGAAAAAATGAAAATTTGTAGTTACATCCCAAATCTCTGTAATTTGGTAACTCCAAGAGGAAAGAGATGATTCCTCTGTCACAAGTAATTAAGCTATTGAACAGATTTTAAAGAATGGAAAATTGAAACACATGATAGGATAAGAAAAAACCGTTGAAGATGAAGACAAATCCAATGTCTTCGCCGGAAAGAAGAAACAAAAGTGAATAATGACCATGTAGTAGTCGCCGGCAAATTAGATTATCCGTAAGCCGGCGCCGGTTGTTTCGCCGGAGCGATGAAGAATCTCTGATGGATGTGGGAAATTGGAGTAGAAGATGATGAAATGAGCGGCGCTAGTTTTGAGAGGTGAAAGATGATTTCTTTATTTTTTTAACCTAAATTGTAAATAATTTAGTATTTCTTTTTTTAACAAAAATAAATTTAATATTATGATATATAAAGTTATTTAAAACATTAATAAAAATTTATAAGAGTAATTATCAATCCATAAAGTACCCTATAGGTAATGAATTAAAAAAATACCTATGTAGCTAATTTTAAAACTTTTTGGTATCCATATCTATAATTTTCTCTTTATTATAAAAAATTATTTAGTCAAAATTTGGTCACAAATTTTTGACAATTATTTTTAATCACAAATTTATGACCATTTTTTGACCATAAATTATAATGGTCAAAAAATAATCACAAATTTTGTCTTAAAAATTTTGGTTATAAATTGGTTAAATATTTTCCACTAAATTATGACCAACATATATTTAAAAATTATTTAATTTTAAATATTGATTTGGTCGAAAATTGATCAGAAATTTCTGACTAAATAGTGACGACTATTATAATAAATAAATTAGAAAAAAATTGATCATAAATTGGTCAGAATTTGTTGACTAATTTCTGACCAACCTTAGTTTAGGTTTTAAATAACTTTTGAAAAATAGTTAAGAGTTATAATGGCTTAATATAAAATTAGGGTTTATTTTGGATATAATTTTAAAATTGAGGTTTATTTTGATATTTTTCCCATTTTATATATGCATATACAATATAATCAAATTTAATAATAAAATTAATTTATTATACTATATATTAATTTATTTTTTCTTGTATATTTTCTTATAATTTTCTTATCTTAATCAAATTTAACTAATTGTATATTATTATATTTTATTTTTATATTTGAAGTTATTTTAATTTATTTTAGCTTTTTACTTTATTTTGATTTTTTAGATTTTAATTTACTTTTTTTATATATTTAGTGTAGGAAAAATTATTGGCAATACCATAAAAAACTTTCATTTTACAACAAATACCATAATGGTATAAAACCCCAAAAATTGTCATACGTCACTTCTTTGCTAATTACATCCACTACCCCTACTTTTTCCATGTCGAATAAATTTATTAAAAATAATAAAAATTCAAATTGTAGAAAAGAGATAAGTAACATTGATTATTGTGCACAAAAATATACACCTTTTACTTTTGACTAGTTAAGCAATCGAGTTTACAGTTCAGAGAGAAAATTATAGTTCGATGTTGTCGCCGATTGATAAAAAGCTCTGATCGTCGCCGAGATTGAAAGGGAAATTGTCACCGACACAGTTGGTCCAACAACCGGGAGATTCAACGAAGAACACAAGAAAAAAGCAACCGGATTTGCTAGCGATTTCGAATTGGAAATAATCACAGAGTACTCCAGGAGGAAGCTCTCATCCTATTGTTGCTGAAACAGAGACTGTTCGGAAGACCAGTCGGAAATTGCCTTCAAGTTCATCGCCAGAAAAGAAGAATGTTGCGGATGTCCACGAGAAAATGTGTCCACCGAACTTAGAGAACAACAACGAGTTCAGACGGTGGATGAGAAATCGGCAGCGGGGAGAGAGGTGCGTAAAACTGGTCCATATCCGGTCCACAAATACAAGCGTAAGTTGGTTAAGAAAGGGGATACGAGAGTTGTTCACAAAAAACGAGACATCGGGTGGACAAGATAACCAAGTCTTGGCGACGTATAACGTTCAAAAATCAGATGTCTATAGGAAGAGACCAAGTGCAAATGATGTCCACGAAGAATCTGGGGAAGGGAAAGAAGCGATAATAAATGGACCGGATGTGATGGACGAGGAAAGGAACAACTTGAACACATAAAGAGATTTGGAGGCTTTACAGGACGCAACAAAGGAATCGGGTGGACAAGACAAAGCACCAGTTAATGCATCGATTCAGATGTCAACTTATCGGATGTCCACAAGGAGTGACAAAGTCCTGATGATGTCCACGAAGAAATTGTTGCCGAGAAGGAGGGGAGTAAATCTGCTTCGAATCTGGTGGACAGGAGTAGGCAAAATTTGTCCACCGAAAGAGACCCAAAGGATGTCCACGAGGTGGTGAACACTGGACATGACCAAGTCCCGATAGCTGGTAATCTCAACATAACTGATGTCAACCAGTAGGATGTGAAGACATATATTGGGAATGAAAACGAGGATGAAGGGGAAGAAGGAGAAAAGTACACGAAGACATCGAAGTTGCAAATGTATGTTTTGGTTGAATGTTAATGAATCGGGTTCAGTGGACATCTCTATATATATGAGTTGTCCACATCATAACAATATTATGTCCACCATAATCGAATGCTCAATGTTTCTTTTCATGATGATGTCGAAAATGTGAAGACATACGTTGTGAACGAATACGAAGATGCAGGAGTGGGTGAAGTGATGGTGAGTAGACCAAGATTAATGTCGAATGGATGTGGACATCACTAATATATTGTATAATGTCATCTCTATGGCAGTCTGTTAAATGTGCATTGGAGTCTGTGGCTGACCAACGAGAGGAGAGGACATAGAGACCATTGTTGATGATGAGGGCGGGGTAAGCGGTGGACGTTGTTATGCCATGTTCCACATTCCAAGCACTCCCACTTACCAACAATCATAAGAACAGTGTTGTCCATCGGTATTTACCTACATACAAAAACAAACCATAACTAAATATAAGTAATTACAAATATTTATTCTCATCCATTCAGACATATGACTATTTGTCCACGCAACTCACTCACGGTTGTCCACAACTATAAAATATTAATAGTCCACATGCCGACAACTATGTCCATCACCAATACAGATGTCCACTACAACGACTTCGCTACAGAAACCGTGCCACCAAAAAAAAATGAAATGCAAAACAATGACATTTTACTAACTCAATTGTCCATAACAGTATATGTAAATGTTGTACTATAAATTACACAAATAACATAAGGAAAAAATACATACAAAAGAAACCGAAATCACCAAAAACTATCGTCAAAACGGAACAACATTTTTCGTCCAATTCTGATAACACATAAACGAAGATCCATCTTGTCCACTCATTATCAAATTATCGTCCATAAATTAAATGCTTCAACAGCCAAAAAAAATTATACAAAATTTCGATTCCAAGAATTTTTTTTTTCTATATATATATATTTGTATGTGAAGTCATTACTTGTGGCCACATGAAGAAATTGATCTTCAAATGAAAGAATCTTAAAAAATATCATATCTGACAAAAATTCTTTATGACCTATCTAATCAAAATTAATTGAGCACTAATTGCTCTTTTCTTTCCTCCTTCTCCCGTGTCAAACAAGCTCATTTTGCAAGGGTGTTTTCGACTTTTAAGTTGTGCCAAAAGTACAACTTATTATGGTATTTACTGCAAAACACTCCATTATGGTATTTTTAATAATGTTTTATGTTTTTATGGTAGTTTTGGTAATAACCCCTTTAGTTTAACTATTTTGAATTTATTTTAATTTTTATAAATTTATTTAATTTTTTGGAATTTTTAAAATTTATTATGATTTTTAAATTTTTTATATAATTTATTTTATTTTGAAAGAGGCGTTGTTGTGACTTTCGCTTTTTGTTTCGTTGTCCCTGAAAAAATTAGCGACCAGAAATTGTTGTCGTTGTCGATGTTTCTATAGTTGGTCACTGACATTGGTCGCATCGACGAACAAACGAACAACGAACATTAGTGTTAGTCACTGAGACTTATCACTGGTGTCAGTCCTTGTAACTGTCACCAGCGACAAAAAAACGAACAATATAAACGAACAAGACCTTAAAGTTTTTAATCGATGTTGCTAATGAAATATAAACGAACAAGGCCTTAAAGACAGAAAAAGCTTGTACCAAAATCTTCAACAACAATTCTCACGATGCAATTGGAGCTTATCAGCAAAAATAAATGCTCTCAACTTTGGATGAGAATGGGTTGGTGTCAATTGTCAAGATTCACTACCATCATTTCGTAGCTTATTTTGTACTTGGTTAATCATAGGATCAGTCTTGGTATTACCAAATGAAACATCGACTTATAGTTTTTATATTTTGTAAGTATGTTCCAAAATTTAAACTTCTATATATGTTTTAAAAAAATATATGGTCTAGAAGACAAATCAATAAAATATTAGCTTTAATTTTTTTTTAATTTTGTTTCAAGTTTCAAAATTTGAGCGGCTCTTGACCATGAGTGATCAAACCCAGTACTAAACCGGAGATACAACATTAGAATATATTTTTACAACAACTCACTTAAAACATCCATTTAACTTTTTAAGTAAGTTCGACAGAAAAAGTTAAGTTCGGAAGTATCTATTAATTCCAACATCGTTAGAAAGAAACATGATTTTACATAGCACAAGACGTTTTTATGTCAAAACAGCTGTTCTAGGTCATTTGTTTTTCAATTTTTATTCACCACTTCATTACATAATTATTGATTTCAAACAATACTCTTATGAACTAATAAAAATTTGTTCATGTCGATAATTACAATTATATGTAGTATATATATAATATTATTTTGAATAGAAACAAAGATTCTTAAGGAGCATTTATGAGAGACTTAATCACAGAAATGGCCACGTCACAAAGATTCTTAACGAGCTTGTTTCTAGCGGTAAGAGCCACTGAGCTTTCATCGTCCACACCTGCATTATTGATCATTTTCTGGCAAGAATCTGTTTGTTTTTCCGTGTCTCCGAGCACATACGTCGCGAATCCAAACTCGCCTCGCTGCATTGCTTCGATCGCTTGAGGAATGTTGAACTTTACCACTGGCCGGTACAGCTCTGCACACTGCGCAAACGCTCGCTCCGCCGCCGGATCGTGGGAATGTTTGATCAGTGATTGGATGTATCCTAAGTTATCGGTCATGTTTCCGAGCAAAACGTTGGCCATTGCGGCGGCTAGAGATTTAGGATCGGAAGGTGAAGGAGAGAGAGGACGGAGAGAGGCTTCGCAGAGGTCGCTAAACGGCGTCGCTTTGCAAATTTTGTCGATTAGATCATCGGAGGATTGGGATAACAAAGGCAGAAGCAGGAGGAGAAAGAGGGAGAGAGACGGTTGTGATGTGACGGCTGAGGATTTCTTCATGGTTAGAGATAGTATTGTGAATGCTACTAGGTAGCTCTTTTCTAGACTTTATATAGTTGCTATTAAATTTAAATTTTGTTATATATCAATAAATGTTTAATGAAAGCTTATATATATGAATTGATAATCATGCAAGTGAGATTTATTATAGACATGGAAATAGATGTTTTCTTTACGTGTCAATCACATGTGAATCTCATTATATATCAATGTCAACTTCAGAATTCATTATTATTTCACCCGTGACGAAGCTTCACAACTAACAAGTTTTATTTTGGTATGAAATAAATTTCATATAATATTATAAGTGCGTAGCTCTGCTTATTTTAGAGTATATGAACTCAAATTTAGTATCAATGTAGTTGTATTGATTGATTCATTACCTAAGTTTATAATACATGTATTAAAATAATTCGGTATCTGCCTTTTTGGTTTTAATTTTGGTTTGTAACAAATTATCTTTTTGGTTCTATGTGGTTGTTGGCACAAAAACAAGAGAAAAGATGAAAGTCATGTGTGTCGTTTTGGTGCCTATACAAGTCGGTCCCTATGTGACAAAAGTATCATTATACGTGAGTGAGTTCACATTATACCAGACGTCGACCAACTATCTCAAAATACATTCATCTAAATTATACATATATTCGCACCTAGCTAGAAGAAATAAAAATTAATAATATGTGAAGCTGTCTTCTCTCGTCAGTCGATTTTTGGCTTGTGAATGTTGGTAATATCTCGTGATTCGGTTCTATAAACTTCGAGCACAGTTTTGCCCGTGTTAATCTGTTTAATCAGTTACACTGTCAAACCTTAAATTCAAAAATGATAAAGTTTGTATATTGATAATGTGGCTACTACAAGAAAACACGTTAAGACTAACGGGCTATTCCGTCAATAGCCCGTCAAAAACAGGTGTTTTTGACAGCAGACTAACGGAATCAGTCCGTCAGTCCTAAAGCGTCAATAATGATTATTCATCAGTAATCCGTCAGTTTATTGATGGAGTTTTGACGAGAAATATCCGTCAATAAATCTCCGTCAATAGTACGTCAGTAATTACTGACGGATTATTGAAGGTAAACTACTAACGGATCTATCTGTCAATACCTATCCGTCACTAATTTATGACGGATTGGTGACGGATTTTGAAATAATTTTTTTAAAAATAAATAATTATTTATTTATATTTATAATATAAATGTATATTTGAATAAATTTTAAATGATTAATAAAAAATATTTTTAATAAAATCTAAAAATATTTATAAAATTTTAATAAAATTACAAAACTATATAAATAAAAGTGTTTATATTACAAAAAAAGAAAGAAAATAAACAAAACTATTGTGGACCGAGTCGTCATAATATGGCGTCCATCGTCTCTTGCATGTTCGCCAACCGGCTCTAATCCTGTTGACGCGTTGTCACCAAATCTTCTACGGTCTTCTTCAGGGTCTCTATTCAGCGTCTTTCCTCCGCATCTCCTCGTCCTTGATTGGATCTCTCGCTCCTTGGGATCCTGGTAGACAATATCGGTCCTTGTTCCCTAGTCCGAACACGCGCCCCTTTGACTTCTTCGTCGTCTGAAAAAAACCAAATTACAAATGTTAGACATAGATATAATGAAACATTTTTAAAGTTAACTTATAGAAAAACTTACCTCGGTGACGACCTCATACTCCCGAGCCATCAGCGGTGCCGAGACCGAACACATTGTATAAATCATAATTGCTTAAATAAAGGTAAATTTAATTAATGTTAATTTTATACATAATATAAAATTAATTATTCGTTTAGCATAGCCATATTTTCAATTTCGTAAAGCAAGAAATTTTTTTAAATTAATGATTTAAATTCACAATCAATCCTAAATTTTCAATATTTACAATTAAAATCCAAACTTTTAAAAATTACATTTATAACCTAAACGTTTAATATTATATATGCAACCATAAAATTTGAAAATATTCATTTACAACCCTTAAACTTTTAAATTTACATTTACAACACCAAACTTTTAAAATTACATTTAAACCCAAAATTTTTAAAATTTTCATTAAAAATCATTATTTCATTCAATTCTAAAACTTTAACAATATAATAATACAACTCTAAAAATTCAGAAATCATTTTAAAATCCTAACATTTTAAATTATCAAAAACAACCCTAAAACTTTGAAAATCTTTTATTTTCATCAAATTTCACCAATAAACAACTATTAACAAACTAAACAACATTTACAACACTTAATCTAACTATCAAAAACCAAATTACCACTAAATCTACCAAAATCCCAAATTTTCAAAAACCTAATCAATTTATTCCAATCCTAAAACTAACCTAAAATTCTTAAATCAATTGAAAACTTACTAGGATGGGTTGTTGGTGTTGTTAGACATGTCTTTAACCCCTAATCTCCACTGTAAATCGCTTCGTCACGCCGGAAATCGCCTTCTATCGCTGGAAAATCGAGTAAAAATGAAGAAGCTTCTGATTTTCATCTATATACCCGAAAATTTATGACGGATAAATTCGTCAGAAATCCGTCAATCCAAATAAATTAAATTAAAAACTTTTCATCCAAATTTTTGGGACTTGAAAACGCGGATAAAACTAGGTGATCTGTCAGTATTTACTGACGGATTATTGACAGACAATCCTATATCCGTCAATAATCCGTCAGTTATATGTAAATGGGGTTTAGGGATTTGTTTAGGGTTTGGTTATGGAAATGTGGTATTACGGATATCTAAACAAATGGATGATGACACAATTAGTATAATAATGCATTGATAATATCGCATAATTGATAAATCTACTCTTCTCGTTTACAAATTTCAAAATATATCGATAAACATCTTGTAATTTTATATTTAGTTTTGTGTATTGTGGTTCTATGTAATGGAGTTTGAATTTTTGTTTTGTTTTACTTGATTGAATTACCCTAAGTGTTTTAAAGTGTGTTTGATGTTAATTAAGTTTTCACATATAGTTCAATATTAACAAAATTGCATTTAGGGTCTAAAACCTCATTTACATACTATTGACGGATTATTGACGGATTAGGGTTGTCTACTGACGGACTAGAGACGGACAACCCTAATCCGTCAATAATATGTTAATGGGATTTAGGGATTTGTTTAGGGTTTGGTCTTAGAAATATGATATTACGGATATCTAAACAAATGGATGATGACACAATTAGTATCATATGCATTGATAATATTGCAAAATTGATAAATCTGCTTTTCTCGTTTACAAATTTCAAAATATATCGATAAACATCTTGTAAGTTTATAATTAGTTTCGTGTATTGTGGTTCTACGTAATGGAGTTTGAAGTTTTGTTTTTTTTTTACTTGATTGAATTACCCTAAGTGTTTTAAAGTGTGTTTAATATTAATTAAGTTTTCACATATAGTTCAATATTAACAAAATTACATTTAGGGTCTAAAACCCCATTTACATATTATTGACGAATTAGGGTTATCCATCAATAATCCGTAAATGGGGTTTAGATTTTTGAGTTTGTATTATTTATACTTATGAATTTATAATTTTATTAGTCTTACAATTTATAAATTTTCAGATAATGTTACAAAGAAATGGTTACAAAAACATTTTAGATTTCCATTTACTTACGCATTACTGATGAAATGATTTTCAAGTCTCTAAATAAACTTAATAACCTATTTCAAGCTTATATGTATAAATCTATGAAATTTAAAATTTATAAGCAACTTTGTAAAAAATATAAGAAACCAGATTATTGATGGATTACTGACGGATAAGGCCAATAATATGGTTTTTTTTTATTTTTTTACAAAGTTGCTTATAAATTTTAAATTTCATAGGTTTCATAGGTTACATAAACTGACGAATTTTGTGACGGATTATTGATGGATATATCCGTCAATAATATGCCGTCAGATATTTGTCAGAATTCCATCAGTAATTACTGATGGATTATATTCCGTCAGTAACTATTGACGGAATTTCTGATAGACGTTTTGTGTCAGAAAGCCGTCAATAGCCTGTCAGTAATTACTAACGGACTGTTGTCCGTCAGAAAGTCCGTAAAAAATCGCCCTGTATTCTTGTAGTGTTCTTCGAAAACTTATATGAGTTACATATTGGCAATAAGAGAAGCTAATGACCTACACTTTACAAATGTAAGAAAGCTTTACAAACGTAAGAAGGCCCAATACTCCCCCCCCCAAGGTAGAGTGTGGAGATCACAAACACCCAGCTTGGTCAAAAATTCTTCAAACTCTTTCCTTCCTAGAGCTTTAGTCATAATCAGCCAAATGAGATTTAGTTGAAACATGTTTAGTTCGTATTGTACCTCTAGTGATTTCATTGTAGATGAAATGGACATCTAAACCAACATGTTTGGTTCTAGTGTGGTAGACTGGATTTGCTGCAAGATTAATAGCAGACAAGCTATCTGAGTGAAGGGTGATTGGATCAATGCAGGGGATGTTCTTCGCTGGTAATAGGTCCCGTAGCCATAGAAGTTCACATATAGTATCGGCCATTGCTCTATATTCCGCTTCGGCGGAATATCTTGAAACAACCTCTTGTTTACGAGTTTTCCATGATATAGGTGAGTCACCTAGTTGAATAGACCAACCTGTAACGGACCGACGAGTAATAGGCCATGTTTCCCAGTCCGGGTCACACCAAGCCAAGAGAGTCAAGGGTGCATTCGCTCGAAGAAGAATGCCTTGTCCCAGATTGTTTTTGCAAGTATTTCACAAGTCGGAGAGCTGCGTGCCAATGTTGTAGTTTAGGCGAAGTCATGAACTGAGACAACAAGTAAATGGAAAATTATGGTCTTGTGACACTTAGATATATAAGTCGGCCAATGAGTCGTCCGTAACGTCAAGGTTCATGCATGTCTTCACCATTGGCAAGATAAAGTCGATGGTTATGTTCCAAGGGGAAAAGAGACAGGTTTTGCTGCCAGTAAACCAGATTCTGCAATGACGTCAAGAGCGTATTTGCGTTGACAAAGATATATGCCAACGGGAGTTCAAATTACCTCAATACCCGAGAAATTAACAGAGAATACAAAGATCCTACATGTGAAAACAAGAATGCAAGTATAGAGACTTGTGAAGACGAAAAACTTTTGTATATGCATTTTTACAAAAACCGGGAGGAAACTGCATGTATACCTCTTCTGAAAGATCTCCATGAAGAAAGGCCTTGTGAACGTCCATTTGATGGACCTCCCAATATAGAGAAGCTGCTTGTTGGAGAAATGTATGAACTGCTACCATCTTAGAAATGAGAGCAAAAGTGTCTGTATAATCAACTCCCTCCGTTTGATTATTTCCCATTACAACCAACAAGCTTTATATCTCTCAAGAGAACCATCAATTTTTAATTTAATGCGATATACCCATCTACAACCAAGAGCCTTCTTTCTCGGGGGAAGAGACTCAAATTTCCAAGTGTCGTTGTCTTCAAGGGAACGAATTTCATCGGACATAGCTTGGCGCCAATTTTCATGAACTACAACATGCTTGTAATGACTTGGCTCAACAATAGTGGTTACAACATTAACATAATTATTGTAAGTGAGGGAAAAACGTGAATTACATACTTGCTCATGAATGGGATATGTTGTTCCTGTTTGATGAATCACGTGAGTAACATAATCAACCACTCTCGTTGGTGCTTTATGTACTCTCTGTCAATGACCAAGTGGAATAGGTGGTGGAGAAGCCGAAGCTGCAACCGAGGGATCAGATTGAGGCGGAGATAAATCAGATTCAGGCTTTGAATCATAATGAGATGCAGGAAGTGAATCAACGGAAATCGCAGGTTATGGGACTTGGTGAGGAATTATCTCTTCTTCGTAATATATAGGTAACGAAGGAGATAACATTTCTAAAGCAAATTGTATATTAGGTTATACCTTGGCGTGGTGAAAGTCTGTTTCAAGAAAAATGATATCTCCTGATACAGACACCTTAGCAGTTCCTAAATTATACTCTCTCCAACTCTTTTGACCAAAAGTATAGCCAATAAAGATGGATTTGTTGTTGCAAGTTTCGAACTTGTTACCACCATGTCGTTGATTATGAACATAGCAAACGCATCCAAAGACACGAAGATGATTAATCGGAGGCGGACGGTTGTAAATTATCTCGTAAGGTGTTTTGCCTTTGAGATTTTTCGTTTGTGTGCGATTGATAATATATCCCGCAATAAGAGCACAATATCCCCAAAATTCTATCGGAAGTGAGGCTTGAAAACACAGAGCTCGAGCAACATTACAAATATGTTGGTGCTTGCGTTCAACACGACCTTTTTCTAGGGAGTGCCAACACATGAACTTTCATGAATGATTCCTTGCACAACAAAGAAATCACGGAGACAAACAAATTTTGAACCGTTGTTACTTCTAATGATTTTTACTTTGGTTAAGAACTGTCTTTTTCTTTCAACTAATTTAAAAAAATTATTGAGATGTTCTGGAGCGTGTTGTTTAGATGGTAGAAGATATATCCAAACTGCACAAGAGAAGTCGTCAAGAATAGTAAGAAAATAGCGAGAGCCACATAAAGAAGATGTCTGATATGGACCCCCAAAGATCGCAGTGAATCAACTCAAAATAACTAGTCATCTTAGTAACACTTAACAGAAACGAATCCTGGGTTTTTTTAACCCGAATACAAATATCACAAGTTCTTGAATCAAAAGAATTAGAATGAAAATATGAAAGCTTAAACATCTCTAAGGATGCGGTATAAGCATGATCGAAACGGCGATGCCAGATTTCACTAGAGTCACTGGTTCTGGTATTTACTACAGCTGCAACTTCAACCTACCTTAGAAAATAGAGTCCAACATGTTGTCTACCTGCTCCAATCAACGTCAAGGTGATGCGATCCTGGATCACACAAATTTGATCAGTAAATTGAAATAAACAATGGCTGTCGCGAGTGAGTTGTGACAGAGAGATTAAGTGACAGCGAAGCTCGAGAACATAATAAACATTCTTGAGAACAAGATGACCAAGAGAAACCAAGCCATGAGTAGTTGATGTAGTAGAAGTACCATTTGGTAATCTTATCAAAATATATAACATATCAGAAGGAGAAGTGAGATATTCAAGAGACCCAGTCATATGATTTGTTGCTTCCGAATCAAAAATCCATGATTCAATAAATTGCTTACCCGTTAAATGTTCAGAAGATGAGACATGTCTTTCATCTAGAAGATAAATAAGTGTATTCCATTGATCATTGGTGAGACAACTAAGCCCAATTATGTTCGATGTAGTAAGCTGAGGCTGAAGAGATTTATCATTTACGTGATTCACAGAGGCATGAGGAAGGCATTTGGAATCTGCAGGTCTTGGACAAGAATTTGAATGTCTTGGACAAGAATTTGCATCTCGTGAAGAACTTCCAGAACTGAAGGAATTTCGAGTCTGGTTGCTACGCTTAGGACCCTTTTCTTCATACCAAGATGGATACCTAATGAGCTTGAAATAATCACTAGAAGAAACATGACTATCGATAGCATCCCATGATAACATTTTTTGTGTCCCTGCTATTATACATGGACACGGATTTTATCTCCATAGCATTTCACTTTTTTTGGACGCTATTTTTTCATTCCTGGGAAAACAAAAAAATACTTAGGCGTATAAATTTGCTTAGTTTCGGCACTTACTATTGCAGCTAATACAAAAAACGCTATGGTACTTATGAAATCACTTAAATTTTTTTAACATAATCAATTCGACTTAGTTATTTCTCTCTTTCTTCATTATTTTCAGAAGACCATCAATGTATGCGTTACTTCGGGACATTGTTGATCTCACCGATTCGAAGCTTTATTGTTTACTCGAGAAGGTATCTTCCTCATATACTTTGGGTTTTAGTTAATTTTAGGTCTATGTACATCGATTGTACGATTTAGTTGATTTCGAGGTATCATCTACATACAGATTTTTTTAATTTGATAGATGTGGAATTTAGCTAAAAATGTTATTTTTATTCTCAGTTCTGAAATGAAAGTAAGGATGAGAGGAGGCTACATGTCGACATCCAGCTTTGCTGGGGCCCATCGTAGTAGACGTAACCAAGGCTTAGAGGCTACACCTGCATTAACATGGGGTAAATATGCAGCAAGAGGAACTAAGAACCTGTTCGGGTCCTTAACTTTGACATAACTCACGCTGGGATCTAATACCCGGAATCCAGTAGAATCACTTTAGTTATATAGAACATACAACAAGCTTTTAAAAACAATTTTAAGCATGCGCAAAGGCCTAGAAGCTGCCTTGGTAGAGGGGTCCAAACATGGCTGCAGAGTTGTTTCATCTTCTGTCAAAATAAGCTTAATACTTAGCCAAAATCTGGTTCTTTTGTTTTTAGTAACATCACGTGCTTCTCACGTGACTCCCACTTAAACCGACTTGGGCTTCAATTGGGCTTGTCTCACACTTAATTCGAATTGTCCAGATCCAAGGAAATTAGTAGTTATGAAACTTGTTTATTGATATCACTTGATTTTTATGCTTTTTAGTGGGTATTTATACTTTCTAGTTGGCATCATTCGAGTATATTCCATGTTTTTGTATATTTTCATGATTCTAGGTGTTTTGGATGTTCTGGAGCAATAAGGTGGATTTGTGCATAAAATGGTTGTTATTTGACGAATGCAGAAGCAAAGTTCAAAAGAAGAGCCAAAAGTTAATCAACATTTGGAGATTTTTCTATGATTGGAATGAGCTGATATTTTAATTCAAACTGGCTACATGAGTTAGCTTCCATATAAAAGTGATTTGAGGTCAATCCATTGAGGCAATCAAAAGCTATGGCGATTTTATTGAAGAATGGTCAAGCTGTCTCGCAGAAGAAGCATGTGCAGCACGTGATGGAGTGGATTGATAGATCTGTGTGGAGATCGATCGATCCACACTTAGATCGGTCGATCCGTATGCTCGAGATTTTTTTGAAGATTTCCAAAAAGTCGTTTCCGTCCTCAAGACTTATCATTGGTTTTCCTTATTAGGTTTTATTCTTTTTGAACTCTAAATAATTTAGAAGCTTTGGTTTATTTTTAGAATACACATAATACAATTCACAACACAATTCATTACTTTTGAGAGCTTTTCTGAGAGAGACGAATCCTGACACCTGTATTTGGAGAAGAATTCTAAACTCTCTTACTATTTTATTAAATCTGGTTTTTGAATATGCTTTCTCTATTGATGATTGTTGATTTCTTAGCTATGTTTGAGTAGTGTCTTTGTTAGGTTCTTAGTTTAGATTTGTTATCGTTGCTTGAATTAGCTTGATCACCTAGTTCATGATTTTAGGTTAATAAAAACAAAGGGATTTGGTTTATTTAATATGACATAGTCTAGATGAATAAGTGTCTCTGCTTGCGAGAGTATTGTCTTTGATGCTTATGAACATATCGAATATGTAATCACTGCATGATTTAATTATCTGATTTAGAGATCTAAGTTTTCAGGAGACGGTTAGTCTCTATTTCTAGAAATTCTATCACAAGCATCTAATATTTCAGGAGGAGATTAGTCTATTGTCGTCTTTTGAGTTGAGAATTATTTTCATTGTTAATATGCTTGTCAACCTAAACCTCAAACTTGAATACTTGTGCAACTTCCCTATCGCCTAGCGTTTTATTTCATTGTTTTACATTCGCTTTTAATTATTCGCTTTACTTTTCAATCGTTTCGAAAACATTCCCTCTTTTATTTTATCTTAGCTAGAATCAATTTTTAACTAAGAGTCGCACTATCTGGTCCTTGTGTGGTTCGACCCTTTACTATACTACGAGGATCTGTTCTCTGCAGTGTAGATTTAGGATTAAAACCTGAACATATCAGATTATTGGCGCCGTTGTCGGGGACCAATACAGTGCCTTTTAAGTTTTTCTTAGAGTCTAGTCTAAGATTTTTATTTTCAGTACTAATCTCGTTCTTTATTCTTGTTTTTGTTTTGAAGGTGCATGACCAGGAGATCTGACAAATCACCTGAATTGCTCAACCTCAGAAACGAATAGAACGTTCAAACCGGAAATCTCAAAGAAGCGCTAGTTCATCCACACCAATGGCTGACAACATCATTCAAAATCTGATCATTCCAGTAGTTCCAATTGTCCAAAACCCTCTAGGATTGGAACAAATAAGACAGTTGGCGCTCAACCAACTAGGAGGAAACGACAATCAAGTTCCGCAGATAAATCTCGAAGGAGATGCAAACCAGGGAGGTGATAACGCCAATCTAGGCGATGGTAATGATGAAAATGGTGAGCAAATCCCGCCTGGATTGAATCAAAATTTCCCACCTCATCAGAACATGGTACTAGTTGGCGATTTCGACAACCCTGAAGCTTTCCTAGTCAACATGAATGCTCTCCACCCTAGACAGCCTCAGAGACAGGACTACCAATTCATGTTTCAGCTGATCCAGTTGCTAAGAAAAACCCAGTTTTATGGCTTGTCTACTGAGCATCCTATGGATCACATTGATAGGTTTGAAGATATTTGCAGCACAACTCAGCTGAATGAAGTCTCTAAAGACTTCGTGCATTGTAAGATCTTCAATCATTCTCTAGCTAATAGAGCTTTGAGGAGGCTTATGTCATTACCTGCTAACTCAACAATGACTTGGGATGAGTGTAAAGCCAAGTTTCTGAATCACTTTTACATCTCCACTAGAACCAATAATATGAGAAGTAAGATCTCTAAATTTCAGCAAGGACCGGTGGAATCCTTCTATGAAGCATGAGACAAGTTTAAAGAGTACCTGCGGGATTGTCCCCATCATGGATTTTCTGAGTTGAATCTCCTCAACACTTTCTACAGAGGTATCGATCAGAAATACCAACTCTCTCTAAACACAACTAGCAATGGCGATTTCATGACTAATCCCATGAATGAAGCCTACAAGCTAATTGACAACCTTTTTGCTAGCAATAGCAACCATTTTTCTGACTATGATCGAAGAGTGCGATCATCTAGTTCAAATTCTTCTGGATTAGCAGAGGTAAAGGAGCTTCTTACTCAGTTTCTCAAGAAACAGAACGAGAAGCATGTAAGTTTTGCTGAGGATGTAGAGAAAGTTGAAGTTGATTGCTTTGCAATCAATGAATCTGAGAACATAGAAGAGGTTAGCTATATTAATAGCCAAGGACAAAGGGTCTACAACCAAGGGTACAATCCAGGTTACAACAAAGGTAATATGTCACGGAGGAGTACAAATGTTGCGAATAATGTTGCGAATCCTCAAGATCAGTCTTATCCTCCCCAATAGAATACCTTTGCACAGAAGTCTGGATAGTCATATGGCCAGAAATCAGGTGTTTTTCAACAAGCCTCTCAACCTGATTTCCAACAAGCAGCTCAGGCTCAACAGGAAAATAAGATGGAGATGATGCTGAAGCAGATCTTAGAGAGTCAACAGCAGTCCGAAAAGAATCTGAATGCGAAGTTGGATGGTATATATAAAGATATGAATAACAAATTCGAATCTTTGTCTACTCATGTGAAGAAGTTAGCTGTACAAGTGGCTCAAACTTTGGAAGAAGTGAAAAGACAAGCTGGAATGCTACCAGGAAAGGTTTAAGATAATCCCAAGGGGTATTGCAAGGCAATGAACTCAAGTTCTGATGGAAAGGATGATGAGTCTGCAAAATCTGCAGATTCTCATAATTTGAGAAGTGATACAAAGGTTCAGATCGATCGATCCATACGGTCTGAAAACTGACGAAAGAACTGATCGATCGATCCATCAGATCAATTTCCAAAAAGTGAAGAGATCAATCGATTTAGTCACCGATCAGTCGATCTACCTCTAATACCTGCACAAACTTCAAAGCAACTTGCAAAAGTTCAGACTTCGTGCCCCAATAGACCTCATGTCCCTACTGAAGAACACATGTACTATGATGATGTTTCTCAGTAATTTCTTCCATTAAGAAGACTTCAGAAGTTAAAGGACCCATGTGAATTCATGATTCCAATAAAGGTTAAAGGAGTCCTCTTCAAAGAATCGTTGTGTGACACTGGTGCTAATGTTAGCGTCGCTGAAAAGCTGGGACTTCGTCGTGTCTTCAAGTGGTTTCGTGGCTGATTTAATGGTGCATGTTGGAGATTGCATAGTTCCTATTGAATTTTATGTCTTTGACACAAATGGAAATTCTGAAGGATCGCTAGTTTTGGGAAGATCGTTCTTAGCATCAGTAGGAGTTGTGATGCATGTTCCTAAGAAGCGAATCTATCTCACCAACATCCAGAAAACATATTATTATCCTTTAGTACCTTACATACCTACATCAAGGATCATCATGATCAAAGAGGTAAAAGCAGTGCAAGCTTCTCATACCGAATCTGAAGACTCTGATGTTAAGGTCATAAACAAGGAATCTCAAGTTCCGATCAATGGTTTAACCCCAAGAATCAAGAAGAGGGGGAAGATAAACTTGAAGAAGATCAATGTGAATGTTGAGTTGGATCTGACTGATCAAGGAAAAGAAAAGGGTGCACCAAAACTAGCTACAAAAGACAAAGACAAAGACAAAGGTGAAGGAAGTTTGAAAGAAGGCAGGAAGAAAACTCATATGACTTTGATTCCCAAGTCATTGAGTGAAGAATGGGTTGAGTATAGGGTGAATAATAAAGGTTTTCCAAAACCTTTCTCTAAGGTTAGAATTCCCTTTGTTCAAGGTCTAAAAGAAAAGGGAAAAGATTTCAAGAAGGCAACAATGAATAGGATGCTGAAGCTGCAGATCTCAGAGATGGACAGTAGAACTATTGCCTCTATTGGTGCTGAATTAGATTCAGCTTAGAAAGTAAGTAAGTCTAGCTACAGACGTTAAATAAAGCATTGAGTGGGAGGCAACCCACTAATTCGATTTTTCATTGACTTTTTTTTTTTAGTCAGTCCTATTTAGTTTACTAACTTATTAATTTTTAGTTTTGAGATCAAAAGATGTTTCAGAAAATTCAGAAATTTAGGTCGGACATACTGATCGATCAATCCATGCCCATGGATCCCTTTAAAACGTTGTTAGAGATCGATCAATCTGTCCAAGGATCGATCGATCCATTGTATTAAAAACTAGTCAATCACTTTTTCCATGTAAGTACTAAAACTCTTTTGAACTATTTTGTTTTATGGTCATTATTCCTTCTCTTGGGTTTATTTCACACAGGGAAAGTGTGATTTAAGTCTGGGGGAGGGAGTATAGTTACTAACCACATTTTTTGTCTTTTTGATGTTTCATCAGTTTGATTTTTCGTTTTTGAATTAGTCGTGTCTAGTCGACTCGAAGGAACAATGACCAGAATTTGTGATGATAACCAACCTAATGTGAGTATAGTATTGATCTTCTTAGATTACTGGCCTAGATTTAACTGGTATGTTTAGGATTAAAAAGCCATTGCTGATTGTTTTGTTTCTGAAAGTCTGGATCTTTTGGATTGTTAATAATTTGATGATAGCTCTGCTATGATTGGACTTAATTTGAACTTAATTTCTCCTGCTTGTGGTGGTAAGATACTTTGAAAGCTAAGTGCCTTGCTCTTCTGTATTTTGTAAAACCGACAAGTTCTTTTAGTATGATCCGGATCCTTTCTCTCTCTCCCTTCAGAAAATTAAAAAAATTGTTCAGAAAAAGGGTTGAAAGCGTGACCTAGAAGTCCGTAGTCAACCCCAACGAAATTTCTTCTGCTTAAAAAGTAAAAAGAAAAGAAAAGCACAGAAATGCGAAAAAAAAGAAAAAGAAAAGCAGTAATAAAGAAAAAAGAAAAAAAAAAGAGAAGTGAGAAAGGGGGGAAAAAAGTGAGTATCAGAAGTCAATTAATGCTCTGTTTGGTATGGGCATTTTGACATAAGAAGTGCTTGTGCATATTGAATTGAAACCCCATAAGTAAAAATGCACCTATTTTATTTGAATTGAACTTAATGAGTTGTTGAGATGACTTGATGGTTTGATTGATATTGGATTTAGAGTAGGAAACATGCTTTTAATTATGTGGTGGTGAACAATTCTTTCATAATGGTTGCTTAGGATCGGTGTCTTTTAAGTTTTGATATTTATGCTTAGGGTTGATGAGATTCCGAGAGTTCCTGTGTGGTTTCAAAACATTTTCTCTAGATTGGGTCTTACTTCACTTGAGGACAAGCAAAGATCTAAGTCTCGGAGAATTTATATCACTCGATTTTGATGCTTTTTAGTGGGTATTTATACTTCATATTTGGCAGTATTCGAGTATTTTTCATGTTTTTTTGGAATATTTACATGATTCTAGGTGTTTTGGAAGTTCTGGAGCAAAAAGGTGGATTTGTGCAAAAAATGGATGTTATTTGACGAATGCAGAAGCAGAGTTCAACAGAAGAGCCAAAAGTTAATCGATATTTTGCGATGTTTCTATGATTGGAATGAGCTGATATTTTAACTCAACCTGGACACATGAGTTAGCTTTCATATGAAAGTGATTTGAGGTCAATCCATTGAGGCAATCAAAAGTTATTGCAATATTACTGAAAATTGGTCAAGTTGTCTCGCAGAAGAAGCATGTGCAGCACGTGATGGAGTGGATCGATCGATCTGTCTGGAGATCGATCGATCCAGAAGACTACCAAACTTACGGAAGTTTGGACCGATCAATCCGTATGCTCGAGATTTTTTTGAAAATTTCCAAAAAGACGTTTTCGTCCTCAAGATTTATCATTGGTTTTTCTTATTAGGTTTTATTCTTTTTGAACTCTATATAAGTTAGAAGCTTAGGTTTATTTTTAGAATACACAAAATACAATTCAAAACACAATTCATTACTTTTGAGAGCTTTTCTGAGAGAAACGAATCCTAACACATGTATTTGGAAAATAATTCTAAACTCTCTTACTATTTTATTAAATCTGGTTTTTGAATATACTCTCTCTATTGATGATTGTTGATTTCTTGGCTATGTTTGAGTAGTCTCTTTGTTAAGCTTTAAGGATTTCCCAGGAAAAACAGGTTTTGATGGTTAGGATTTGACTTTAATGGATTAACTTGTTAGGTTCTTAGTCTAGATTTGTTATCATTGCTTGAATTAGCTTGATCACCTAGTTCATGATTTTAGGTTAATAAATACAAAGTGATTTGATTTATTTAATCTGACATAGTCTAGATGAATAAGTGTCTCTTCTTGCAGAAGTATTGTCTTTTATGCTTATGAACATATCGAATCTGTAATCATAGCATGATTTAATTATCTGATTTAGAGATCTAAGATTTCGGGAGAAGGTTAGTCTTTATTTCTAGAAATTCTATCATAGGGAACTAATACCTCGGGAGAAAATTAGTCTATTATCGTCTTTTGAGTTGAGAACTGTTTTTATTATTAATATGCTTGTCAACCTAAACCTCAAACCTGAATACATGTGGAACTTCCCTATCTCCTAGTGTTTTATTTCATTGGTTTACATTCACTTTTAATTATTCGCTTTACTTTTCAATCGTTTCGAAAACATTCCCTCTTTTATTTTATCTTAGCTAGAATCAATTTTTAACTAGGAGTCGCACTATCTGGTTCTTGTGGGATTCGACCCTTTACTATACCACGAGGATCTGTTCTCTGCAGTATATATTTAGGATTAAAACCTGAACCTATCATTTATACATTGTTACATATATATATATATTGAGTACAGTACTATGATGTTTATGTAAATATTAATATAATAGGTAACTTTTAAGGTAATCTAAAACGATAACAGTACTATGATGTTTATGTAAACAAAATATCATGGAAAACAAATACCACTATATACGAAGCCAAAAAAATTATTTTAAATATTATTAGGTATACGAAAATATAACCATATGATGTTTTTATTTAAAAGAAGTTATAATGAACTAAATAAAAACGAACAGAGAATAACGATTTGCAAAACTTGAGACAAAAGAGACATCGGTTTATTATTAAAACCTTAGAAAGAGTTTTAATTTGTTTAGATAGAATGTGCAGAGACTTAACAGGAAGAATCGCTTATATAAAGACCACGATCTTGAATTGACATTTATGGGAAATAATTTATTAAAGCCGCATTGTTTATTGACGTTTTTATAAATTATTATTGTCATTGTGACAAAGAAAAACATATTAAAAATTAAACTTCGGTTCGGCACTCGAGTTTCGGTTTTTTTCGTTTTGAAGATCAATTTATTTGGTTCAAAAATTTTAATTTCAGTTAAATTTTTGGTTTTCGGTTATGTTTTGATTTTTCGGTTAATTTTAGCAAGTTCGATTCAGGTAATAGAGATATGTTTATGTGTATGAAATGAAAGTATAGAAATCATGATTACACATTATTTATTTTTTTATTTAATTATTGACAGAAATATGTTTATGTGTATGATACGAAATCGATTTGCTATGCATTGCATGTAAGCATTATCGATGCGTAAAATGTATAGAAATATGTTTATTACACAACTCAAAAAAATTAATTTAAGAGACACTTAAATAATTTAATAAAAGAAACTAAAACAATTTCATGTAAGTCACGCGTGGTTTGTGTTTCCCTCTCAACCCAAGATAAACCATAATCCATATA
>OVBE01002171.1:0-31925 GCA_900406425.1 Iberis pinnata | reverse complement strand
ATTTATAATTAAATGTTATTAATATATATTAAATAAATCAATTAATAATATAATTATCTTTTATAAATATATAGCAAATCCTGACGGATAGTATCCGTCAGTAATTAATCTGTCAGGATACCATCAGTAAATTCGTGACGGATTCCTGACGGGTGTTTACTGACGGATTCTTGCCGGAACACATTTTGACGGATCCGTCCGTCAGAAAATCCGGCAGTAAGTCTCTGTTAGGAAACCGTTACGAATTTCTTGACGGGATCCTGACGGATAGTCAGTTCCTGACCATTTAGTCTTGACGGACATAATCCGTCACAAATCCGTAGGGATTCTTTATTTTTGACGGATTCGTGACGGATATGTCCGTCACGTTTTGCCTGCTTTCTTATAGTGAAAAAATCGAACACAAAGAAAAACCAATCTCGAATATATAACCGTACCCTGGGTTCATGTTGAATTATTTCTTCATCTTATGACGCCTTTTATTTTGTTTATAGATTTTAGACACATCTCATATTAGTAGAATATTTTGGAATATATAATTATAATCATGAAGCGTACGGTATGAAAAGTTACCCCCTGGTTTATCTAGTGTAGTGCACAATGACTACACATATATTTGTTACAAATTATTTTGTTCTTTAATGAAAAGTTAAAGTATTGGATAGTATTATTCATTTAATGATTAATAATTGAATTTTAAAACTATTTTTTCGACACACAATACACTCTTTAGTGGTTGTGGATGGACTCAAGAGGAGAGACTCATTTTATGGGAGCCAAAAACCATCATCGGCGAATATCATTACTTCACTCGGAATTAGAGACCCTAACTTGGGCAATGGAATGTATGCTCCAGCTATCAAATTGTCAAGCCTTTGAAACTGATTGTAAGGAGCTAATCATGATGCTACAAGATCCTGAAGCATGGCCTAATTTTTCAACGGAGCTAAAGAAACTAGGGAAGCCGAGAGAGAGTTTTTCTTCTTTTTCTATTTCGTTTGTGTTCCGAGAGAAAAATGTATTGTCTGATCATTTAGCTAAGTTAGTTAGATGTTTCCATAGGTAGATGTATTACATTGGTTGTTCTATTCCAGTTTGGTTTACCAGACCACCTCAAATTTGAGTAATAGAATAGCGGTTTTGAGGAGAGAAAAAAAAACTATTTTTTCATTTCAATAGTTTTGGTAAAAATAAAGTTAAAAATATAAATAACCAATTTCAAACAGACTTAGCCCACGTATAAAAATCCAATTTCAAACAGACCTAGTTAGTAATCTATCCTTAATCAAACAGACTTAGCCCATGTAACCAGGTAGCGAAGAAGTACAATTGATATGAGCAAGGTTTTTATACGCACATAGGAGATTTTGGTTTCTTGTAACTCCTTGGTATTTGTAAACAACAAGCTGATATGATCAACTCAAGTTGTTCTCTTTCTTAACTTAGACTTAGAGAAAGTCAATTTCATGCATCAGTTTTGCTACGAGAAATTTCTGGTTTTTTAGCTAAGTTTTGGATATTCTATTTTTCAGACTTTTTCAATCCATGATTTCTTGCACCCATGTTTTTATTTTATTTTATTTTTTTGTGCATCATTCCTTTTTTAATTCAATCTTAAGTGAATGATTGTGTGTGAGTATGCATGTGATACATGGTACGTTTACATATGCTCATCTTTCTGAAACCATTTTCATTTTTCTCTTGCATCTTTAATTATTATTACAAAATATCTCACAAGTTATAATTTGCTTGGTAATCCTTTTGAGAAGGCTGCACTACACGTAAAGGAATTGTCCAGATTTACAAATTAATATCCTAAGAGTAACTATAATAACTTTTTTGTTTTTGTCCGAGAGTAACTATAATAACTATACGAGTAAAATCAGCAAAAATAGATAAACACGATAAAACTTATTCTAAAATACATAATTAAAACTACTGTAAAATAGAATTAGGATGAAAAATAACAGAAACAAACACATTACAACTAATTTTATAATCAACAAATTTTAAAAAAATTCGTGCGTAGCGCAGAATAATCAATAGTTTTGAAATACAAATACTAAGATAGTTTTTAGACTACAATATACAAAGTAGCGTTCGATAGATTTAAAAAATATATAACGGTGACAAAAAAAGACATATATAACGATATTGATCTAAAACTATGTATATCTTAAAAGAGATGATATAATTCTAGAAATATATATATCTTAAATAGAGCAAATATAACATTCACTATATGTTAACTTAAACTATCTTAAAATTACATGGGTCAATAACACCAATAACCAAAAATATACTTCAAATATATGGAAACTAACTACAATATTATTAGTTTTTCAGATTTTACACAGCTCTAGTATTTGCCTAGTAACACTAGTTCAAGTGGTAATGGCCATTGTGCTGACTATGACATTTGTAAGGTTCAAGTCTCTATATAGGCAAATGTAGAGAAAAAAAACACACAGCTCTAGTATCTACTTTTTACCATTGTCACGTGCACCTTTGTCTCTCTCTTTTTTTTTATTTTATTTCCACCCCATTCAATCTTTTTCACAAAATAAAATTTTAAATTCAAAGCATCAAATCATAAAACTTACTTAAAACATATATTTTTAATACATCTAACATGATTTAAATTATTAAAAACGAACTTATAATTTTAATTATTGAATAGTGAAATATAAACTCAGAAATAGTTGTACTACTTAAAAATAGTCGGGCTACTTATATATATAAACCCAAAACCCAAAAATGTAAACCAAAAAACTAATATATAAACATTAAACCCCAAAATTTTAACCGTAAACTCTAAAATATAAACCCAAACTCGAAATTATACACTCAAAGCTCAAAAATATAAACTTTAAACCTTAACATCTATACCGTAAATGCCAAAATATAAACCTAAACACCATAATCTAAACCCTAAACCCAAAAATATAAACCCTAAACCCCAATATCTAAACCTTAAACCAAAAATATAAACCCTAAACCCAAAAGTATAAACTTTAAACCCAAAAATATAAACTTCAAACAAAAAATTATAAACTCTAAACCCCAAAATACAAACTTTAAACCCAAAATTATAAACTTTAAACCAAAAATATAAACTCTAAACCCCAAAAATATAAAGCTTAAACCCAAAAACCCATTAAACCCTCAAATAAAAACCCTAAACCCAAAGTGGATTGTATACTTGAAGCTAGGTGTTACAAAGCTAATTTTAGGTGTTACAAAGCTAATTTTAGGTGTAATTGTTGGAGAGAGTGGATTGTATACTTGAAACTAGGTGTTACAAAGCTAATTGTTGGAGAGTGTGGATTGTTGATATTACTCGGTTTTAATGCATAATAGTGGGCATTTATGCATGCTATTCTGCATTATTCCAAGTGTTTTCCTTGCAAATTCAGTATACTTTAAGGATTCTAAGTGTTTGATTCGCTTTGGAGAAAAATGATCAGTGCATTTCAGAGCAAATCATAAGAATTTCCAGGTTACAGAAGAACTGCTCAATCGAGCACTACAATGCACGATCGAGAACATCATCAAAGTAATGCACGATCGAGCTCATTAATGCCCGATCTGACATTTTCTCCTGGAAGTTTTTGGATTAAGAGATCGATCGAGCAATGCAAAGAAGAACGAGCATATTTCAGGAGAGATCGATCGGTCGCCTAGATAAATCGATCGATCCCTCCACCCGAAGAAAATGAAGATTTTCCTATTTTGCACTCAAGTCCTCAAGTTTATTAATTTCCATTATTTTAATTATTTTACTTTTTGCACTATAAAAGCCTTTTGGCTAGGTTTATTTTCTCTACGCTTTTTACAACTTTTGAGCTTTTACTAAGATAGAAGAGATTCTTGAACCTTGTATTTTGGAGAAGAATTTTTGAACCCTCGTTATCTAATGATATATATTTTTCAGTTTATTGATCATGTGTTCTTCTTTGATATTAAATTGTTCATGTTTTGCAATGTCTGAGTAGTTCACTTGTTAGGTTTTAGGGTTTCCTAGGGAAACCAGGTTTGAATGTTAGGGTTAATCATATAGCATTGAATTTGTTAGGTTCTTAGTCTAGAGTTTTTCTTAATGCATGAATTAGTTTGATCACCTAGTTCATGATAATAGGATAATAGATACAAAGAGATTTGATTTAGAAACCTGGCCTAATCTAGATGAATAAATGTTTTTTCTTGCAAGTGTATTGTCTTAAATGCTTATGAAAAAATGAATCTAAACATTACTGCATGATGGAATTAGTTAGATACGGCGAGAGTTTGTTTCTAATAATTCGAGCATATGGTTTAATACTTCGAGAGGAGATTATTCTACTTGTGTTTTTCATGTTGAGAACTATTTTCAAAGAAAATCATGCATGTTAACTTTGGATTTTAAACCTGAATTATACCTATGGATTTCCCTAATGTCTGACGTATTTAGCTTATCGTTACAACTATTTTATTTAATACTGTTCTGATTCTGTTACAACAATCTTATTAATTTTTCTTAGCTTGATTTGAGATTAAACTGAGAGTCGTGTTGTCTGGTCTCTGTGGATTCGACCCTTCACTGTGCTACATTGATCTGTCTCTGCAATAGACAACAGAGAACAGATCACTATAGCACAGTAATGGTCGAATCAACAGAGACCAGACAGCACGACTCTCAGTTTAATCTCGAATGAAGCCAAGACGGAATAGTCAAGTTATTTGTGACAGAATCAAAATGATAATTAATGAAAATGGTTGTAAACGATAATTTAATTGTTCATGAGCATTTAAGACAATATTCTCGCAAGGAAAAGCACTTATTCATCTAGACTAGGTTCAGTTTCTAAATCAAATCTCTTTATATTTATTAACCTATTGTCATGAACTAGGTGATCAAGCTAATTTAGGAATTAAAAAAAACGGTGAATGGATCTAGAAAAGATTGGTCTTTAAAGCTAGATAATGCTCTTTTGGGCTTACAGAACTGCATTCAAGACACCTTTAGGTCCTACTCCATTTCACCTTGTCTATGGCAAAGCTTGTCACTTACTTGCAGAATTAGAGCATAAAGCTGCTTGGACTGTCAAGTTGCTTAACTTTGACTTGAAAATTGCTGCGGAAAGACACCTCATTCAACTTCACGAATTAGAGGAGATTAGACATATAACATATAAGAACTCCAAGATCTACAAGGAACGCACTAAAGCTGCTCAAAACAAGAAGATTATCCCTAGAGATTTTCAACCAGGTGACCAGGTATTGCTCTTTAACTCTCGTCTGAAACTATTCCTTGGTGATGTGATCCTTGCTGGCTCACAAACTATAACGATGAAAAATCAAGACAATTCCAAAACTTTGGAGCTACCGAATGGAGCAATCACAAGGAACAAAGCAAAGGAGCTAACTAAGATCATGGAGGATATGTTAAGGAAAAATCAAGGCAAGTAGAAAGAAGTTGTACCAAGCTACATCAATATCACTCAAGCATTTGAAGAAGATCAAGGTATTCACTAGGTAGTTAAGTGGTTTATCTAGTACTCTTTTTCATATGCTTCGGTTTTGTCCCAATTGGGTTTTCTCAAGCATAGGTTTTAATGAGGCTAGGTAAATTACTTTCATCTATACTACTTAGTAATACTTTGATATAGTTGAAGACTTTAAATAATCTAGAGGGTTTGAGAAGCTTCTAAAAGAAGTCAAGGAAGTCAAAGAGTCACATTAAACACAAGACATGCATAGAGACTAGACTTTATTGTTTCTTTTGTCATTTTTAAGGAGGAACCTTTGTCACCTCCTTTATCTATATATAGTGCACGAAATAACAAGAAAAACATCCACCTTTTTATTGAGAAAACATTTTTGGATCGAAGTTGTTCTTTCTAAAGATTGGTGTGAAGCCAACAAAACCCATTTTCTTCTTTGAAGAAATTATGTCTACTTTTTGTGTGAATCAACTAAGTAGCAGCCTTCTATCTCTTTATTTGATCATTCCATATATCACTTGATTATATCATCCTTATTCTTCGTTTCATTCATCCATATCGCAATTCCCCAGTTCTCATTCACCAGATCTCATCCGCGGATCACACTAGCCAGATTCTATTCACAAGTTCTCATCCACCGGATCTCATCCACCAGTTGTCATCCACCGAATCTCATCCACTTAATCCCCGTTGTTCATCAAAACTCTTATCTTCCGCAACCTCTGATCAAATTCCCTCACAACCAGTAGTTATTCACGCCAAATACATCAATCCCGGGCTAGGATCACATCAAGTGGTATCAGAGTACTTTGGCGTAGCTAAGTGTCTCTTATCTCTTCCGATTTTTTCTTTCATGTGATTTTTTCTTAAACAAAAATCTGACTGTTCATCTTCTTTTGTGACTGTTCATCTACTAAAAAACCTATTCATCTTCCATTGATAAAAAACCACATCAAGTGGTATCAGATCTATTGTGTTTGATTCATTTCAACCATAGTTGCTTTGATTCGTTGTTTGTTTTTGTTATCTTTGTCGACAGAAAACAATGGGAAGTAACGACGATGAAGAAACAAGTAGGGCGAACGAACGAAGACTAATGATGGAAGACATGAGAAAAATGATGAGAGAAATGTTAAATGAACAAAGGAATGATACTTCAACTGGAGCTCCTCGCAAACCGCAAACTCATAGGTCGCACCATCGTAGACTCGCAACTAAAGAAAGTAGTGAAGATGATATGCTGCCTTCGGAATCCTACTATTCCAGTTCAACCCATAGTGGTCGAAGTCATAGACACGATAGAGAGAAAAGCAGAAGAAGAGAACCACCACCTCAAAGGCGACATCTATTTGACAACATAAAGTTCAAAATGCCAACCTTTGTCAATAAAAATGATCCTGATGCGTATCTCGATTGGGAAAAGAAAATGGATCTTGTTTTTGATTGTAAGAAACCTCCCGAGGCTAGAAAGGTCAAGATATCCGTGATAGAGTTTAGTGATTACGCTCTTACATGGTGGAAACAAACCATAACCACCAGAACAATAGTAGGTGATGAACCAATCACTACATGGGATCAACTCAAAAGTATAATGAATAGACGATTTGTACCAAATCATTATCACTGTGAGCTACATCAACATCTTAAAAGGCTAAACCAAGGAGGAATGAAAGTATAGGAATACTTCCAAGAGTTGGAAACGCTTATGCTTAAAGCTGATATTCAAGAGGACCTTGCTACACAAAGCAATACTCATTAAGCAACAAGTAAGCCGAAAACCTTCTCGAACCAATTTTGTCTCTGGTTCGTACAAGTCTAAGGAGACCAAACCAAGCTATCAGCGGGATCAAAAATCATCTACTACTGGTCCTAAGGATGATTCTAAGTCTGATCTCAAAGGAAAATTAGTAGCTACTCCGAGCAAAAGCAAAACACACATTCGGTGCTACAAGTGTCAAGGTATGGGTCATTTTGCGAATGAATGTGTTAATAATAAATTGTTTGTGCTTCTAGATAATGGAGACATTCGAACTGAGCTTGAAAGTGAGGATAATGCTTCTACTTAGGAAGAAGAATCTGAAGCGTTGCCTACACAAGGAGAGTTACTAGTTCCTAGAAGAACGCTAAGCCATCAAACCGAAAAAGAAGAAATCGTACAACGGGAAAACCTGTTCCATACAAGATATTTGGTTAAGGATAAGGTTCGAAGACATCCAAAACCGTACAAACTACAATGGCTCAACGAAAGTGGTGAAATGAAAGTTAGCGAACAAGTCACAGTACCAATGAGCATTGGCAAGTATCAAGATGAGATTATATGTGATGTATTGCCTATGGGAGCTAGTCACATCCTTTTAGGATGTCCATGGAAATTGGATCGCAAAGTGATACACGATGGGTTTACCAACAAGCATTTTTTCATGTTTAACGGTAAGAAAATCATACTTGTGCCTATGACGCCTCAAGAGATCTATAAAGATCAGTTACATTTCAAAAAGCAAGCAAAAATGGAGAAGGTATCTACTGAAAAATCTAATCTCATTATCAAACCAAAAGAGGTTAAGAAATCCTATCTCTCTAATAAACCGATTCTAATTTTTATTTTTAAAGAAACTCTAAAGAGTCTAGCTAATTTGGAGCCGGTTATTCCGAGTAAAATGCATGATCTTTTGCAGGATTTTAAACATGTTTTCTTAGAGGATAGTCATGATGGATTACCACCTATAAGAGGAATTGAGCATCAAACGATTTTGTGCCCGAAGCTTCATTGCCGAACAAAGCTGCGTATCGTACCAATCCGATTGAAACTAAGGACCTGCAGCGACAAGTTGATGAGCTCATGAGCAAGGGACATATCTATGAGAGAATGAGCCCATGTGCCGTGCCGATGTTGATTGAACCTAAGAAAGATGGTACATGGAGGATGTGTGTCGATTATCGTGCCGTCAATAATATCACTGTAAAGTATCAACATTCTATACCTCGCTTAGATGACATGCTTGATGACTTGCATGGTTCCACCAGATTTTCTAAATTTGATTTTAAAAGTGTTTATCATCAAATTAGAATGAAAGAAAGCGATGAGTGGAAAACTGCATTTAAAATGAAACATGGTTTATATGAATGGTTAGTAATGCTGTTTGGTTTAACTAATGCACCTAGTACTTTTATGCGATTAATGAATCATGTCCTTAGATCATTCATTGGAATATTTTTGGTTGTTTATTTTGATGACATACTGATTTATAGCAAGAGTCTAGATGAGCATCTTAAGCATATTAGCTCGGTTTTGGAGGTTTTACGAAAATAACTTCTCTATGCTAATCTTAAGAAATGCACATTTTGTACGGATAATCTCGTGTTCCTAGGCTTTTTTGTAAGTGAATATGGTGTCAAGGTTGATAAGGAAAAAGTGAGAGATATAAGAGACTGGCCGACTCCTAAGTCTGTTAGTGATGTTAGATCTTTTCACGGTCTTGCGAGTTTTTATCGACATTTTGTGAAAGATTTTAGCACTATAGCCGCACCTCTTACTGAAATTATCAAGAAGGACATGGGATTCAAATGGGGTCCAGCTCAAGAAGAAGCTTTCCAATCCCTTAAAGAGAAGCTTACTACTTCCCCTTTACTTGTTTTACCCAATTTTACTAAAACTTTTGGGATTGAATGATATGCAAGTGGAATTGGTATTGGTGCTGTTTTGATGCAGGATAAAAGACCTATAGAATTCTTTAGTTAAAATCTTGGAGGATTCCTACTCAATTATCCGACCTATGACAAAGAATTTTACTCTTTGGTGAGAGCTCTACAAACGTGGCAACACTATCTTTGGCCAAAAGAGTTCGTGATTCATACAGACCATGAGTCTTTCAAGCACATTAAAGGTCAGAATAAGCTCAAAAAATACATGATAAGTGGATTGATTTCATCAAAACATTCCATATGTGATCAAGTACAAGAAAAGGATAATGTCGTAGCCGACGCATTTTCAAGAAGGTACACTATTCTCTCTAATTTAAGTTCTAAAGTAATTGGCTTTGAACAATTAAAAGATTTGTATGCTACTGATCATGATTTCAAAGAGTCCTTCCTAGCTTTTGAGAAATTTGCGATTAACCATTACTTTAGGCAAGATGGGTTTTTATTTTATGAAAATCGACCGTGTGTGCCTAATGGTTTATTGAGATGTTTATTAGTCAAGGAAGCTCATGGCAAAGGATTAATGGGATACTTTTGTGTTTCTAAAACTATTAATACGTTCCAAGATCATTTCTATTGGCCGCATATGCGAAGATACGTAGAGAGAGTGTGTAATCGATGCGTTACTTGTAAACAAGCTAAGTCCAAAGTCCAACCCCACGGTTTGTATACTCCACTCCCTATTCCTATACATCCTTGGAATGATATTTCAATGGATTTTTTAGTAGGATTACCTCAAACCAAAACCGGTAAGGATTCCATATTCGTTGTTGTCGATAGATTCTCAAAAATGGCACATTTTATTGCTTGTCATAAAACGGATGATGCTTTGAATATTGCTAATTTATTCTTTAGGGGTGTTGTTAGATTGCATGGTATGCCTAAAACCATTTTCTCTGATCATGATACTAAGTTTCTTAGTCATTTTTGGAAAACATTATGGTCTAAATTAGGAACTAAGTTATCATGTTCTACTACATATCATCCGCAAACCGATGGTCAAACTGAAGTTGTAAACCGTATGTTGTCTATATTGCTAAGAACTTTGGTTAAGAGTAACTTGAAATCTCTGGAATAATGCTTGCCTCATGTTGAATTTTCTTATAATTATGCAGCACATTTCGCTACTAAGTTTTCACCTTTTGAAATCGTTTATGGTTTTAAACCTTTGTCACCATTGGATTTAACCCCTCTTCCTCTTAGTGAAAGAATCAATTAAGATGGCAAGAGGAAAGCTGATCTGGTCAAGAAGATTCACTAAAAGGCTCGGGAGAATATTAAGCACAAAATCAAACTCTATGCCAAGTATGCTAACAATGAGAGAAAAGCCGTAAAACTCAATGTGGGTGATCAAGTTTGGATACATCTAAGAAATGAACGTTTCCCTACTAAGAGGAATTCCAAACTGAAACCAAGGATAGATGGTCCTTTTCGCATCATCAAGAAGATCAACGACAATGCCTATCATCTCGATCTTCAAGGTAAGTATAATGTAAGTAATGCTTTCAATGTTTCTGATCTTGTTCCGTTTATTGCAGATGATGAAATAGATTTGAGGTCAAATACTTTTCAAGAGGTAGAGGATGATGTGATGCTTGATAGCTCACAAACTGAATTTGGAACGATGAAAGATCAAGACAATTCCAAAACTTTGGAGCTACCGAATGGAGCAATCACAAGGAACAAAGCAAATGAGCTAGCTAAGATCATGGAGGATATACTAAGGAAAACTCAAGGCAAGGAGAAACAATTTGTACCAAGATAGATCAACATCACTCAAGCATTTGAAGAAGATAAAGGTATTCACTAGGTAGTTAAGTGGTTTATCTAGTACTTTTTTTTCCTATGCTTCGGTTTTGTCCCAATTGGGTTTTCTCAAGCATAGGTTTTAGTGAGGCTAGGTAAATTGCTTTCATCTATACTATTAATAATACTTTGATCTAGTTGAAGACTCTAAATAATATGGAGGGTTTGAGAAGCTTCTAAAAGAAGTCAAGGAAGTCAAAGAGCCACATTAAAGACAAGGCATGCATAGAGACTAAATTTTATTGTTTCTTTTGTCATTTTCAAAGAGGAGCCGTTGTCACCTCCTTCATTTATATGTAGTGCATGAAATTAACAAGAAAAAACATCCACCTTTTTGTTGAGAAAACATTTTTGGATCAAATTCCCCAGTTCTCATAAACCATATCTCATCTGCGGATCACACCAGCCAGATTCCATTCACCAGTTCTCATCCACCGGATCTCATCCACCAGTTCTCATCCACCGGATCTCATCCACTGAATCCCTGTTGTGCATCAAAACTCTTATGTTCCACAACCTTTAATCAAATCCCCGCACAACCAGTAGCTATTCTTGCAAAAGACATCAATCCCGAGCTGAATCCCTGTTGTGCATCAAAACTCTTATGTTCCGCAACCTTTGATCAAATCCCCGTACAACCAACATGGGAAGTTGAAATCTAGGTGGTCTGGACCATTTATCATCAAGGAGTGCGTCCATACGGTGCAATTATTCTATTTGATCGCCAAGGTAAGGAATTTGTTTCTAATGGTCAAAGGCTAAAGCCTTATCTAGACACTTCAAAGCTTATAGAGGAATCCCCACTTCTGCTTGCTGATCCATCCTCCACCTAGAGGTAAGTACCGTCAAGCTAATGATGTTAAACAAGCGTTGGGTGGGAGGCAACCCACTATTTTGGTGTTTTGTTTTTGTTATATTTTTGTTTTGAGTCAGTCCTATCTTATTTACGAACCTACTAACTCTTATTTTTAAGTTATGTGTGCTTTAGGTTTATCAGAAAACCACTTGGATTTCCGCAGGATAAATGCACGATCGGGCACTGGAGTGCACGATAGAACATTTAATTTTCAGAAAGATACATAATGACAGATCGATCGGGAAAATATGGGAACGATAGATCAGAACCTAGTTCAGACTATTTTGTACAAAACGCACGATCGAGCGCCATAATGCCCGATCGGGCATTATAATGCCCGATCGGGCATTTGCTCCTGGAAAATTTTGACATAAGTGATCGATCGGGAATTTATATGCTCGATCGTGCACTTCCAACAGGACCATGTTGGACAACGATGATTACCAACCGCCGGTTTCTAAAGCAACCCGATCGCGAGCTTAGAAACAGCAGGAACCGAACACATCCCGCTCTGAATCTACCAAACCTTCAGCCGCTAAGAAGACAAAGAAACATACGGCTGTCAAGAAACAAAAAGGTGTTGAATCCAGTAGCGTACCCGTCATTGATCCTAAGCTTCTGAAACTCCCTTGGCCACGAGCAGTTGTAACACCTTTCCTAGGAAACACCCTTGACTTTACCGTCACCTAGTTGCTGAATCACAAGACATGGATCTGCTCGGAAGATTACTGATAAATGAGATGTTTTTGATGGTATGTTCTACAACACCTTGCTCAAGACTACATTTTAGCCGACTCGTTTTGCCGACCTTTTGGTTTTGCTAGATCTTGGAGTTGATGAAGACGTGCAACTGTTGTTTGTCGCTATGGGTCTCAGTGACTTCCCATTTCAGGCAAACCCGCTTTACAAGGATCTCGCTCATCAATTCTTGCCCTCTTTCCGCATCGTTAGCGAGGATCCTAAGGCACGTCGTCTATATGAGATAGAGGTATAGTTCTTTTGTCTAGGGAAGCTTTACAAGATTCCTATAGTCTAGTTTGGTCGGATCTTTGGTTTCCGAGCTGTTGGATACCTCCTCAAGCTTCCCAAGTTTTACTTTCACCATGATCTTTGGGGAATAATAGCTCGCGGCTGCTTTGTTGTGAAGAACGCCAAGCTCACATTGATCCACAATCCAGCTATCCGCCTTACCATCAAGATTCTCAGCAACCTCTTTTATGGGAAGAAAGAGTATGTTTCACTCGCAACCAAGAGCTAGACCTTCTCCATTATGATCTTAGCCGATTCACTATACCCACACACAAGACATACCAGGATCGCCATAATCATGATGCCAACATAGGTTAGTTTTTTGCTCAAGTCCTGGATGAGAGGAAGTTTGCCGCATTAAAGAATCCCAAGAGGATAGAGATAATGGGTAGTCCGGTTACCAAGGTTTTGCGAGCTGTCGGTATTTCGCTTGAGCATTTTCCTCCCGAGCCGACGACAAACCGGGTGGACGAGCAGTACATCGCCAACACGAAGTGGTTTGCACGGTTTCACGACTATATTTTGAGAACATGGAGGGTCAGATATGTGAGATTGGACTTCCGAAGATTGAGTTGACTAGCATCACATCTTTGGCTAACGTGCGTTTTCTACCGATCCTCACCATTTGCACAATGCCCCAACTACTGTTGCTGCCGCCTCGAGACCTTAAGGCCGTAGACGCCTCAACTAGTGGCAAACCATAGTTTCTAGTCCCGATACTGCAGCTTCCAAGGCTTTCAATGCTTACGTTCTACCACCGCGCCATGTTGATATGACTGCTGGGGAGAAGATGGAGTGGATCATGGATTCATAGGAGCGTAACAAAGGGTTGATGCGACACATTTTGCGGACAGTTTCCTCTTTTTTTTGCCCACCCCGATGCCACAGTGACCATGATATGGATTTTTCCGAGCAGCACGACACATGCGATGGTTCCAGTCATCTTTCATATTGAGAGTGTTTGTGCTTCAATGTATTATTTTCCCTTTCACTCAGAACTCATGTGTCTTTTTATTTTTCTTTTTTAGACTTATTTACTCTATCTTTTCATATTCCTTCTCTTGGATTTATTTTTACACCGAGACGGTGTGAAGTAAGTCTAGGGGAGGGTCTATGCGTCACTAACTATGTTTGATGATTTCTCTTTTCGTGAAAAATTTTCAATTTTTTAGCTTTTATAAGTAGATGAGTCTAGTTGAGTCGAAGGAATGAGGACCAGAACCGTAATGACTACTAACCTAGTGTGAGTTCAGTTTCATTCTCTATCTGATTACTAACTTATATTAACTGCTGGACTTAGGATTGGAACCCCATTGATTGTTTGATATGCCTTTGAAAGTTCTGATCTTTTAGATTGTTGATGATTTGATGCTAGCTCAACTGTGCTATGACTTAATTTGATCTTAAATTCTTTTACTTATGGTGTTGGTATACTATGAAAGCTAGGTACCTTGCTCTTCATTGCTCTGTAAAACCGACAAGTTCTTTCAGTACGATCCGAGTCCTTTCTCTCCATCCTTTCAGAAATTAAAAACGGTACAGAAAAAAATTGAAAGCGTGATCTAGAAATACGTAGTAAATCCATAAAAATCGGCTGCTAAAAAATAAGAAAAAAAGAAAGAAAAGCGCACAAATGTGAAGAAATAAAAAAGAAAAAAAAACCAGTAAGAAAAGAAAAATAAAAGAGAAGTGAGAAAGGGAGAAAAAATATCATGACCAGAAGTCGATTGATGCTCTGTTTGGTATGATCATTTTGATAGAAAGGGTACTTGAGCACGCTGAACGATACCTCATATGTAAGAACGCACCATTTACATCGGAATGAATTTAATGAGCTAGTTGAAATGATTTGATAGTTTGATTGATTCGGGATTTAGAGTAGAATGCATATTATCAGTTATGTGGTGGTAAACAGACCATTTGTAGTGGTTGTCTAGGATTGGTGTCTTTAGTTTATGACATTTGAATTCGGGTTTCTGAGATTCTCTGAGTTCCTCTGTGGTATTTTTCAAACCTCTTCTCTAGATTTATTCATGATTTACTTGAGGACAAGCAAAGATATAAGTCTGGGTGAGTTGATATTACTCGGTTTTAATGCAAAATAGTGGGCATTTATGTATGCTATTCTGCATTTTTCCGAGCGTTTTCTTTGCAAATTCGGTATATTTTCAGGATTCTAAGTGTTTGGGTAGCTTTGGAGAAAAAGATGCATTTCAAAGAAAATCAGAAGAATTTCCAAGTTACAGAAGAACTGCTCGGTCGAGCACTACAATGCACGATCGAGCACATCATCAAAGTAATGCACGATCGAGCTCATTAATGCCCGATCAGGCATTTCCTCTTGGAATTTTTTGGATTAAGAGATCGATCGAGCAACGCGAAGAACGAACAAGTAGATTTCATGAGAGATTGATCGGGCGCCTAGGGAGATTGATCGATCCCTCCACCCGAAGAAGAAAAATGAAGATTTTCCTATTTTGCATTCAAGTCCTCATGTTTATCAATTTTCCATTATTTTAATTATTTTCCTTTTTGGACTATAAAAGTCTTTTGGCTAGGTTCATTTTCTCTACGCTTTTTACAACTTTTAAGCTTTTAGTGAGGGAGAACAGCTTCTTGATCCTTGTATTTTGGAGAAGAATTTTTGAACCCTCGTTATCTAATAATATTTATTTCAGTTTACTGATCATGTGTTCTTTTTGATATTGAATTGTGCATGCTTTGCAATGTCTGAGTAGTTCACATGTTAGGTTTTAGGGTTTCCTAAGGAAACCAGATTTGAATGTTAGGGTAAATCATATAGGATTGAATTTGTTAGGTTCTTAGTCTAGATTTGTTCTTAATACCTGAATTAGCTTGATCACCTAGTTCATGACAATATGCTAATAAATATAAAGAGATTTGATTTAGAAACCGAACCTAGTCTAGATGAATAAGTTTTTTTGCCTGCGAGCGTATTTTCTTAAATGCTTATGAACAATTGAATCTGAACATTAATGCATGATCGAATTTATTAGATTCGGCGGGAGTTTGTTTCTAATAATTAGAGCATATAGGTTAATACTTCGAGAGGAGATTATTCTATTTGTGTATTTCATGTTGAGAACTATTTTCAAAGAAAATTATGTATGTTAGCTTTGACTTGTATACCTGAATACCTATGGATTTCCCTAACGCCTGACGTTATTTATTTTATCGTTAACAACTGTTTTCATTAATTATCGTATCGATTCTGTTACACACAACTTGATTATTCCGTCTTAACTTGATTTGAGATTAAATTGGGAGTCGTGCTAGCTGGTCTCTGTGGATTCAATCCTTTATTGTTCTATAGTTATCTGTTATTTGCAGTATAGTTTTAGGATTCAATTCTAAGGTTATCAATTGTATACTCGTAGCTAGGTGTTACAAAGCTAATTTCGGTTATTGAATGGTATTTCCCAAATTACATTGTATAAATTATTGGAATTGTAGATTATTTAAACTTGCTAAAATGTTTTTTTCCCCAGAAATATATAAAATAATTTTAGAATACAAAAAGTAATTATTTGTTGCACAAAATTATATACTACAATAAGTTTGAGTTAGTTATCTTTGTTGTACAACAAATATAATTTAGATTTTCACACCAAAAAGTTATAATTTAGATTTTCCTTAAAAATGTATAGAAAATAATAACAGCAATATTTCAATCAATTATATCATGAAGTCTACTACTCATTATCATCAATTAGTATAAAAAGAGTCAACTAGTATAAAAAGAGTATATGGAAAACCTACAATATTTATCCTTATAAAAGTAAAATAAAAAGTAGAAAATCTTTCTTTGATAAACGGATTGAGTAATATTTAGTTATATGTTTTAAAACATTGTTCGAAGAAGGTTAAGGTTTAGTCGAAATGAGGTTTACGGTTAATTAACTCAATCCGAATTGTCACTCATAACCCAGTTTTGGACCGTCTGGTTATGATTCTTGTCCTTTTGTTTTGGGACTTTAAAATGATCAGTGTAATATTGAAAAATATGAGATTCTAATTTAAAACTAATTAAAAATTATTGGATTGACTCATGAGTTTCCAATATAACTTGAATCCAGACAGGTGGAAATAAACTAAAAGGGAGCAAAGAGAGGATCTAGATGTAAGATGGAGGAATCCAGTAAGGGATTGCGAGATTGCAGTCACGACCTTGTACACCTTGGGGAGCACAAAAAAGGTCTATGTCTCCTGTAGAGAGATTGTAAGCACCACATCCTCGTCCCATAAAATAGATGGTGTTAGGTTTTAGGGAGCGGCATGAGCTAGCCTGGACACAGAATGCCTCGCTTTTTGCAAGAAATATGCACATGTCTCCTATGTCCTCTGTGTAACACATTATTCTTCCGTTTGTCGTCTCTTCCTCTTTAAACACTATTAACTTCTTTGCGCTGTAGAACATTGCTTTTAATCCCGAACAGTATTCACCCTTTGCATACCTGAAAACACAACATTGTTGTCAAATGATGGCTCTGCTTTAAATCAAAATTGGCTTTGTTTAGGACCGATCCTGGAATTTTAGGGGTTTGATGCAAAATTTAAAAAGTTGAGGCTACTATTTCATTTATTTGTTTTTTTGTCACAAGAAAACATATATAATTTCAAATTTTAGGGACCTATTCATATCGAAATGTATTTATAAAATATGGGGATTATAGGCCAATGTAAGCTCAAAGTCAGCCTTGGGCCTCTGTTCATACCATTTGATTAGGAAGCGTTCACCGGTAGAGGCTGACTCAACAAAGGTTTCGGTTCTTGAACAAGAACTCAAAAGCTCCCACTCGGACTGATCCAACTCTGGAAGGCCGCGATAGGACAACTCATGGATCTCAGGGCTATCTTCAGTTTTAGAGTGGGGATGATAAGAGAACAAGTAGTTGCCTCCAGGACTAGGTAAGTAGAATCTCTGGTCTCTTTTTGAATACATGAGATTTGAGTATTCCGAGCAATTAAAAGGTGTAACGATGTTTGTCCACTCAAGGTCATGGCCAAGCCTGAGGAGACTAAGCTGAATACCCGAAAACTTTATAGCCAATACACAGTCTTCTTTACCAATAGGAGAAGAAGAAGACATTGCTACTTTACCAACTTCTTGGAGTTGGCCAGTGGGTAGAGTAGTAAGCTGAGGTAAAGTAATCACTGTTGGGTTTGACTTAGATGCTTGAAGATTAAAATGGTCACTGATTCGTACTGTATTATCTTCCCCACCTCGGAAAAATCCCCATCCATGAGATGCTCCGATCATATATTCATCAAAGAGAACAAAAGGAATGGTTTTGTTTGGGACCGTAATTAGCTCTTCTTCGAACGGATCATAGTAAATAACATCTACAGTTTTGTACCCGCCTGGTAAAATTTCTTTCATCTTAGTGACGAATGACACATACGGACCGGTCGAGAATAAACGAACGCTCTTTTGTATCTGTCAAGTATATATAAATTCAGACGTTAGAGCCTAGAACCTTAAAAAAATAAAACTCATTGCATAGCATTGATAGCAAACTCAAAGTCCCTAAAAGCCTAGAGAGTGAAGGAGAAGCTTACAAAAGCATTGCACGATGGAGATTTTTTGGAGAGATGACAGAGAAGCTGAGACATTACAACCAAATCTATTGAAATCAAATTGAAAGCTTAAGGAACATAATAACACTCAATGCTACCCAATAATGATCGATGTTACATAATTATTTTGACTCTTTCCTTTTTTCTTTTCTTTTTACAAAGCTAGTAATCGAATCTTTCCAAATGTTTCACGGATTTTCTTTTTTCCTTTCCACTCCTTTTAAATCAACAATAATTCTTTATTTTTTATTTACAATAACTTGGTCGACAAGAATATCGATTCACATTAAAAACATAGAATTTATATAGAGCTTTTTACGAAGTCTGCCATAATGGGCTAATTGGTTTGTCTCAAATGGCATATTGGCGAATTTCAACGAAAAGTACCATAAGGTACAATCGATGTGGTGCGCGTAAAAGACTAATATGCCCTCGGCGCATTGGTTAGTTTTGGCGGGAGTTGTTTTGTGGAGAAAGAGTAGTTTTAATGGTGATTAGATAGTTTTTATTTAAGAAAAATGATGAATTAAAACAATAATTAATGACAAAACAATGTTTAATTAATTTCTTGGATTTTGTATAGTCGACTCCATTAATGCCGGTGAAGAAAAAAATGTTGGAGCTGGTGCGAGTGTAGGTAAGCAATGAATGTGGTATTTTTTGTAAATTTTTTTGTGTAATTCGTGAAAAAAGACCTTGCAATGCACGTAATGAGCAATAAGGAAAAAAATGATGAAGCTATTTCGGGTTAACAAATAGGCAAATTTGGTGTGGTAACCGGAATAATTTGTAATCCGACGGGTGGGCCAGGTTATGAGGTGGAGAAATGTTGAACGTAAATTAGGGGTGTATAAATGTAGTTTTATTTCTTAACAAAGAAGGTATAGGGTGGGGGTTACGTAAAGCCGATGATGGACATGTTGGGTATGGACATGTAATGGGTCTGGGGTTATGTCTATTGCCGATGGTTACGAATAATTGAAAATAGGTTTAGTATTGACATGGTGGGTATGGACATGTTGTGTATTGTTGTGTTGTGTCCATTGTGTTTAGTTGACAATAATGCAAAATATGTTTGGTATGTAAACAGGAGGGATAAGATGGACCACAATGTGTTAATCATTGTTGGGGAGTGGGAGTGCCTAGATTCAGGGACTTGGCAATTCCGTGTTGCAAAAAATATGTATGCAAAATGTCTCCAAGTTAAAGAAGAGAATGATTTTGCAAGATTCAAATCAAAGATATATGAAGCCTATGGCGATCAACTTCGTGGTAAGAATATATGTTTGAGCTATTGGAATCAGACAGAGGATGTGGTATTCACCCAAGCGAGGATGCCGCCAGTTTGCGTTGATAGCAATAGTAGCATGGAAAGATTCAAAAAAACAATGTATGCGAATGATGGCCTAAATCTTTATTTGTCCATGAACGAGGAAAGGGTGGTGTACACGGTTATGAGTGAGGAACACGTTTCATGTCCATCAAATACGGATGGAGCTATAACACTTAAGGAATCAAGAAAGGTGGAGAAGACCAAATGTAGTGTTGTTGAAAACACCAGGAAATAGTTGGCTATCTTTTGTCCATGGAGAGATAATGAATTTGAAAATGCGGCTGAAAATGGACGTGAGCAGGACAATATAAATGAGGAAGAAAATATAAATGTGTTGTTGTGTCGAACATTCGAGGATGAAAGTTTCTTAGAAAGAGTGGACGAGATTGATATGAGTCATCGAGCAGGCCAGGAAGCGTCGGGCAACAAAAAAAAATTTACCAAACATGGACATAAAGTGCCTATGAATCCACTTGCTCTTAAGACTGTGCACCATCATTTAATTTGTTAGAAGATGACACTAATAAGAAGAGAAGGCGCCTTGGTAAAGAGAATGTAAGTAACAGCGATAGTGTAGACATCGTGTGTGATAGAAGTGATGATGATTATGATGATACGTATAAGAGCATAGATGAACCGCTAGACTATGATTTCGACGTGATGAGGGAATTCATAGACAATGAGTATCCCCCCCCCCCGATTTAGATCCATATGTTGTTGGGTATGGGAATGTTGATAGCGCAGTTGGGGGTCGAGATAGAGGTGATGGACATGACTCACATTTAGACCAGGATGGACAAACAAGTGACTGTAAGTAAATAAGTCAAACAGTGCTATATATGCAAGCTGTTTTGAGATGTTGATGCCTACTTTACATTTCCTGTTACTTTGAAGGTACGTGTGATGAACCGACTAGTGGTGGGTCAGATGGACGAGATGGTAATGGCGTGGGTGGACAATCTGCGGATGTGCCGTCAGATGGACAAAGTGAAGATCGAGTGGGTGGACAGTCTACTAATGTCCCGTGAATTTGGTAAAAATTTCTATGAAGGAGCAATGGGTTTAATGAGTATGGCAGGTGATGCACCTCCATATAGAGATAATGTAAATATGATTGACACTGATAAGGCAAATATGAATTTGAAGAAGGGTGGTGATGCTATTCATGTTGGTATGTCTTTCAAGAATAAGGGGGAGCTGCATAAGGCCATCTCTATGTACTCTGTTAAAAGACTATTCAACTTCAAAGTTCATGCTTCAGATAAGAAAAGGGTAATTTATGTATGTTCAGATCCAAAATGCAACTGGAGGGTATACGCAAATGCAAGGTCTCAATACGGGAAGGAAGCAACTGCCAGCATACTTCGAGAGCTATTGAAAGCCAGGTACGCGCATGGGAAGGTTGGACCTCGTGCTTGTGATGTCCTGGAAATAGTTTTGACGGATTTTAATGTGAGGATAACATATATGAAAGCATGGTATTCAAAGGAAGTTGCAATGCACAATGGTAGGGGGAGTGAGGAAGAATTTTATGAATTCCTTAGTAAGTATTTACATCTACTGAATATGACTAATCCAGGTACAATCTCAAAGGTGAAAATAGTGCAACCGAGCGAACATGGTCCAAAATTATTCAAGTATCTATTTGTTGCATTCGGTGCCTCAGTTGCGAGATACAAATATTTGAGGAAAGTGGTGCAAACAGATGGAACCCAGACTAAAGGTAAATATAAAAGTTGCTTGGTTGCCGCGAGTGGACAGGACGGGAATTGTCAGATTTTTCCTTTGGCGTTTGGGGTCATCGATGGGGAAAACACTGCCGGATGGACGTGGTTTTTCATGCAGTTGCAGAATTTTTTCCACGACTCGGTGGACCTTGTTTTTGTCTCTGAAAGACACCAATCTATGTACGCAGGGCTAAGAAATGTCTACAAATTGGCCAAACATGGAGCGTGTATTGTACATCTTGAAAGAAATGTGAAACATAGATTCAAATGCGAAGGTCTAGCAAGAATAGTTTCAAATGTAGCAAGATCATACACCATTGATGATTTCAGATATTGGTTTGAGAGGGTACAAGAACGTAACCCCGGTTGTGCCAAATATTTGCTAGATATTGGATTGGCGCATTGGACACTTGCTTACTTTCCCGGGATGCGTTACAACCTCATGAGCAGCAACATATGTGAGTCGCTAAACGCAGTGCTTCAAAAAGCAATAGATTTTCTGATAGCTACCATGTTTGAATCAATAAGAACAATGTTGATGGGTTGGTTTTGTGCATGGCGTAAGATAGCTTTAGAGGAAAAATCCTTTTGTACCCCTGAAATAGAAGACATATTGATTGGACACCTCAAAGATGCTACGGATTGTGCAGTTACTGGAGCTTCGCCAACAATTTACCAAGTGAATGATGGTCGTGGGTGTGTGTTCACTGTGGATTTAGAGAAGAAAACATGCACATGCAGAGTAATTGATGTCTTGCTTGTACCATGATGTCATGCTTTAGCTGATGTGGGTATTAGGAACATAGATATATACACTTTGGTTGGAAAATGTTACTCGGTTGTCGAATGGGCAAGTATGTCGAAAGATTAGTTATGCCACATGCGAGAGAGAAAGATGTTGATTTCCCACTGTCTTTGATGGAGGAACATACAAACCCCTCCAAAACGAAGAGGGGGCAGGAAGGCCAAGGACAGTTAGAATCCCCTCCCAAGGAGAACAGTATGTAAGTGACTTGCTCTTACATTTACTAATATACAAGTAAGGATGCCTATGGTTTTAATGGACTTTGTTTCTTACTAGGGGCCGACACGTCCAGTCCGGAACTGCACATCATGCAACCTACCAAGGCATAATAGGGCGAGTTGTAAGAACTCGTTGTAGAATGAGGGGGTTACATTAACTATTTGGGATCGGCTTTTGAGTACAACGAAAGGACCAAAGTGTAGTGGACGAAGGTTTCGTCTATAATGACACTTGCTATTTTGTTTGTTAAAAGTAACTTTGATGTGTGAAAATACTTTGAAACACGAAAATATTTAACGAAATGGTTTATTTCACGTCATACTCGACATACTTTATTCAGTGGATAGGACGAGAATAATAAACGAAATTGGTCCAAGGAAACTGTAATGGGTTAGGGGCATATAATCCATGTGGTCGAAATGTCAGGTACTTAATAAGTCCATTTAATGAGTTTGTGGACATATAATCCATGTGGACGAAATGTCCTCAAACAGAATGTTCTCAAACATAATTATCTAATAGACGAATATGTTTTTAGTCTATCTCGGCGTATATGAGTCTATGTAAAATAATTTTGCAGGTTGTTAATAAGTCCATTTAATGAGTTTGTGGACATATAAGCCATGTGGACGAAATGTCCCCCGCATGTTCTCAAAAAGAATTATTCAATAGACAAAAATAAATTTTAGTCTATCTTGGCGTATATGAGTCTATGAAATTAATTCGGTGGTGAACTAAAATGTTGTGTTTAGAATAATTATCGGCCAATTTTAATTGGTCCATGAAATATAATTATACAATGGACTACGAACGTTGATTTAATGTTGTTAAACGGTCTGCATGGACATAATGGACTACATCTCGCGTCCATGTTGGTAAATGGCCCGGCCGAAATAATACCTATTCCATAACTTGAAAACACATGCTTGTAAGAAGCATCTCGGGCATTTCCCATGCGGTGGGCACTGGGGACAATGAGGATCACAGATTTTTGGTATATATTTCATGAGAAACTTTGTGGTGGACGTCTTTTTCTCCAAATTTGTTGTAGACATGTTACAAAAGTCGTCAACCACTTTCTCTACTAGGCGTTTTCTGTCCTCCTGTGATGGAGATGCTGATAAAAATCTAACCATCTTACCGGTTGCATAATTTACTCTTCCATTAGAATAAAGTAAGATAGACCCGAGAAGGTTGATTTTTGGAGAATTGACAGGGGCGTATGATATATTCAGGATATCAATTGCATTATCGACATCACCTTCGCATCCTGCTAGATGTAAACTCTCTAAGTAACATGTTGCTACGTTCCTGGCATGTGAACAACGGGAAATAAAATGGTGGTACCTGGATCCGCTAACAGCAAGGTGTGGGGATGCTTCATAGGCGTGCAACGATGTCGTCCTCAAAACACGTGGATGAAAGGCTATTGCTAAACCATCTTTACAACTACCTATTAGTGGACCTAGGTGTTGGAAATCAGACTTACCAAGTAACTCGACAATGGAGAGTTGGACGCCATAGGGTAGAGAGAAAAACGTGAAAGTATCCATGAAATTGAAAGCAATTGGTAATATGGTGCTAATTTCTAGCAAACCATGGCTTCCTATATATTGGATGCCAACCATTAATTTTCTAAACTACCAAGCTAACAATAATATTTGTGTGGTAGGGAAAATTAATGATTTCTCAACTACCCAATTAGAGTAAAAGATGGAAGAGGTGGGACTTGACATCAATTGTAAATCATAGGGAAAATTGAATTGGTGGTGGACATAAATTTATAGCCAACGATTTTACCAACATTGAGGGATCGGGTTATGGACATGATCACCCCTCGTGTTACGATGGGTAAGGTTCAAAATAGCCACTATTGGCCACTATACAATAGTGAGATTATGGGTGGACATAATATACGAAATAGCCATTATTGGCGTTGTATATGTCTATATAGACTTAGCGCTTCTGTTTAGCGTGCAAAATATGACGTTAATATAATTATGTTTAGGTTTTAAGTCGCAACATAAGTTTATACATAATCAAACAGGAGACATCATAAATTAACCCCTCAGTGGCTTCACAAATTCTTCATACACTTCAATCGCATAGTTCATTCGCATGTTGTCCGCCATCTTGTCGGTTATACCACCCAACGACAAATCTTGGCTGTGAAGTTCCATAAACTTGATGTAAAATAACCCACAATCTCCAGAACATTGGTTTTGGGAGATCTCACGTACACGTTCATAGCTAAATGTTGATGGAAAAGGTTGCTTACGCAGGTGTTCAGGGACAAGTTGTTTTGTCGCAGCTTCCAACATGTCCACCAGAGGATCCCTCATATTAGAAATCTTCCACTCTCCTGTTGCGTTGTGCAATGGATCCAGTATAAGTATCTTCTCCATTGTCAGATCAATGACCAGCGCAACCCAATGCTTTTTCCCTCAATTCATAGGGGCGTACAATATGTCAACGTCCTGGTACCATGCAAGCTTGTTGGACCGGTTGGAGATGATACCTTTAACATAATTACGTGATGCGCTGTTCCATGTCCATGTCTCCTGGTTCTTGGACTTCTTGAAACGTGTATGATCAATACAAAGCGTTCGTGTTAAGAATGTCTCCATTACAAAAATTCTTTTCTCAAGCAACGAATCGCCGTGTGTCCTCCATAAAAGACTCAAAAGAGCATCCATGTGCTGAATAAAAGTTAGGCCATGTTAATATTTACGAATTATGTGAAAATTCCAACAAATATTTAGTGTTTATTTTATGTCATTTACGCTTGAATCCACCGAGCATTGAGGTTCGGAGATCTCCATGAAGAACTCTTTTCTAACCGAATGTCCATCAATTAGGTACTCACTGTAAGAGAACCAAAAATAAGATTGCTTATCTATTGGAAGACTAATACCCAATATCTGTAACTACATACCTTTCTTTGTATGCTTTAAGCTCCTTCATAAATTTCTTCTCAATATTAGCATCCAGACTTTCAAACGAGTTGTGGACCACTATCATAGGCGTTGTGGCTCTCCGGTATTCCCTAGGGAGTTTATTGGCCATTTGCAACCTTTTTCTAGCCCGCTTCTTGGACGGAGAGTCCTCACATGTGTCACCATCCGAACCAACGGATTCTGATTTCGTTTGCTGTCACATAAAATCAATGTATTACAACAAGAGAGTTGGTCATTATTATACATACGTATTGCAGAAGACCACATAAGGCTTACCGTCTCTTCATCACCCGCAACTTGTAGGCTCCCTTCATTCTCTGGGCCGATGTATTGGTCAGCTACTAGTTGGTGTTGAGGCTAAATATTTGGAATTATGACAACAGTTCATCATAAAAAGGTAAGGGAATGTTATAAAAAGGGAAGGGAATGTCGAAAATTAAATAGAACTTACTACTTCCAATGCAGTTTATTTTACAGGACATCCGAGTCGCTCGTGAACTTGTTCTTGCACTTCCTGATGAGTTTCCTCATCCTATGAACAAAATGGGACCGTTAATCCCTTATGTCCCAAAGCAATTAAAGGTCATATATTATGACGTGACATGTTTCTTAGATATTGTCTACCAGATGATGAACAAAATGTGTGGTCATTGACTTCCGTGTATGTGTGGTCCTCGTCCATTTGTAGAGGTGGCACAAACATCTGTATGAAGAAGAAAATGGAACGGATTCAGATATGTCCCCGCAGTAAGACTGTTAATGGACATATTGTAATAGCATGGATATAAAAATATGTCTGTCTTATAACCAGTGAACATCTACCACATATAGCATGAACATAATTTAAATGTTCTGCTATGTTGGACAAAATATGTTAGACAACAAATTACTGTTGGCAAAATCTCCAATTGCATTATATTCACGTTGTGGAAAGTCCTACACGCCGGCAAGCTCATAATAGATTGATGAGTAAAATCATGATCACCTTCGTCGGGTTTTGGTAGAATCTTAAGAAGTTGAGGTATAGCCGCAAAGAAAAACATTTGCAACCCGACTGTGAAGCCATGAGTAGTAGTATGTGACCCATTTAGCTTCCTTCTTAGTTTGCTTACGTCTTTACATTGGGTACCCACTTTGACCATCTCAATTGTGAGAAGGAAAGAGTCCCGACCCCAAGGATACTTCTCAAACGCTTCAAGATCCTTCAACATCTCCACAATCTTGCTTGAAGCTCTGACCGGATTAGTTTTGCATAGCAAAATACCTTCAACTATCACAAGAATAGCTAGCCGGATTCTTCACCATTCTGGCATTCTTCGCGAGGCAGGCAATTTCTTGTCATCTTTCAACCACTCAACAACGTCTTTAATCAAAACACACTCCTTCTCACTATATAGAAGCTTGTTCCAGTACGGCTGTTTTGGGTCTTGGGGATTTTGAAGCCTCTCTAATTCCGACTTCGCAGGATATGGTCCACAATGGAGCCTAGTTACAATGCCGAACTCACGCAATGATAAACAGAAAGGATGCCTCGCGTACACGAACCATAATTCGTATTTTCTACACGTTAACAGAGAATGGCATAACATCTGATGAACCAATTTACCAGACAAGAAAGCCATATGGACCGGAATGTTTAGTAAAGACCCAAATACATAAGCTTTGAGTTTGTCCAATGCTTCTGTTTCTTCAAGCGCGTCGACAAGATCGAGAAGGTACTCAGGCTTTGAGTATGAATTGATCCTGCCACCCGTTAGATATCTGTCAGTCGTGTATAGTCTGCGCGGTAGGCGATTGGAATCAACAGTTAGCTCATTGTCTTTATGGACAGGAACCTTTCCACCGGTAGACAAATTTTGCTGACCTTTATGGACAATTTTGTCTGCATCATTTTTTGGTCCACCATATCTTCTAGTAGTTTTGTCCATCAGATATGGATTTAAGGCTACCTTGGGAGTGGACGAGACCTTCGATTTTCCTATTACATGATCAGGCATCTGCGTATGGTGGACATCTGTCTTTGATGTCTCCGCGAGTTTCTCCGTCAACTTCCGATGGACAGGGTTCTTGGGTGGACGATTTTGGGATGGAATCAACTGCACTGTTGTGGTATCCACACCGGGGACTGTATCACCTGTTGGCTTAAGAGGAGGTTTGGCATTCGTCATCGTGACTGTGTTCTTCCCGTCCCGACGTTTATCGAGGGCGACTGATTTCTCGTCGGTCACCGTTGCTTCCAGCGGCGTAGATGACACCGCCGCTTTCTGGGTTTCAGAGGATCTTTTTACTGTATACGCTGCCTCTAATTGTGAACTTTCGAGGTTTTGAGACTGTTGCGCTAACGGCGGTCCAAGATTCACATCAGTCGTGAATCTTGGAGATGTTCTTTTTGAAGCTTCCGACGTCATCGATCACTACAAGATTAAAATGTATGTCCGCCGGCGACAATGACGGGTAAGAAAGAGAGAGATAACGAAGATGTACAGTAACAGAGAGAGAGAGAGAGAGGGTAATTCTCAGGAAGTTATTCGAAAGTGGGTTGTGTCAGTTAACTCTTCTCGAGAAAGAAGGAAATTATTTTAAAATTATTTATTTAATCCGAAGAAGGAAATTATAAGGGCAAGAGAGTAAAAGTAACTGATGTCAAATTTTGCATATCTCATAAACTTTGCTCGATGTGGTATATAGTAAGAGGGGAGTCAATTATATGGCACGTGATATAATTTTCCATTTATATATTTTTAAACGTTTAAAATCATATTCGAAATTATTTTTTTATTTAAAGTTATTAATAAAATAAATTTAATTCAAGAATTAATTTTACTCATATGTATTATGGACTTCTTGTTTTCAAATTCACTTGGTCTCCGAGAACATCAACTACACACATTAAATTCACATTAAAAAGATGGAATTTACATATTTTTAATATTTATAATAATTTTCAAAAATATTGTTTTCTTTTTAAAATAAATAATCAGGGGAGAAAATCCAAGAATTAATATTACCCGTATGTATTATGTACTACTTGTTCTCAAAATCTTCGATAACTTTTTATTTTTATATTTTGTATTATCATAAATATAATAATGCACACAAATTTGTAAAAAAAAGTTATATTCTATTAAATTTAATAATTTTATAAATACAAACCATTGTAAAAATGAGAGTATTATCTAAAAGGAGAAAATCTCATTTTCAACCTTCAAAATTGAAGTTTTTAAGTTTTAATTAGAAATCGACCCTATCACTTCAACCACACCCACACTAAATCTTCATAAGAGCCACAAACCTCTACTCTGTCCTCTAGCATCCACATGAAATAATGTGTTGCGCCCTATCCCCCATGCATTTGTTCCAAACAGCACCAGCACATCAGTATAATATTTCTTCAGTTAATATCTAATCGATCTTCTAAAGATAAGTTTATTAGTCTTGACAATTCCATAAAATGCAATTCAACATCCTAAAAGATAATAAATGAGAAACCACCAGGGCGTGACATTAAGCCAACCCACTCATATTGGCATCAACCAAAGTTTCAAGTGTCTTCACCTCCACACCATCACTTACTTTCATCAATACAGGTTCCTCACCATTCTTGTGCATATTGCTTTTATCCGCTAGTGTTATTCGTGCATTACCACTCAACTTTCCAGAGGCCTCCCTTCCATCTCCATATTGATTCTGATCCTCACTCTCAATCTGCAGTGTCTTCCCCACTTGTACTAGCTCTTTGTCACCTTTTGTAGGACCAAATATCAATCCCTGAACTGGTCTAATCGGCTTCTTAAATCTTTGTTTATATATTTGGTCCACTGCTCATGTCTTACCAAAAGCAAAATTGGTTTTGGTTAGTTTATCATTTTCACCATTCCCCAATTTCTACATCTCATTTGGTTTTATTCAATTCTGTAGTTATAACCCCAGTTCTTGTACTCTTCATAATTCCCTCCTTGGCATTTACACCGTTATTATTTTCACATTTCCCCTGTTTCTACATATCATTTGGTTTGTTCAAAGTTGTGCCTATAATCCCAACTTCCTTATTTTTCACAATGCCATCCTTAACAATATCCCCTTTCTTCAAGGGAGCCTTCACACTCACGTCAGACTATTTACTTATCGCTAATCCTCCAAAAAGATTTGAAACTTGTATTTGTGGTGCACCAACAACAATTCTCCATGAGCTAGATACAGTCTCAACTGATTGCATTATCTGCTTTTCGTTCTGTTTACTCATGTCACCTACTAATTGAAACCCATCTTAAGTCTTATGGTCTTCCATTCTCATCTCTGACTCCGTATTCACTTTCATCGTTGTATCTTGGTTTTGTCTCTTAGCACAAGAAGCTGCCATATGTCCATATAAACCACACAAGGACATGTTATTTAGTTCTTCATAGGCCACTGATATCGTCCCCCATTTACCAACACAGTTTCCTTCAAAAGATTTTCTCAAATTTACTTCGACACACACTCGAGCAAATCTCGCTCTCTCAAAGCGCTCCGTAGTCGGATCCACCCTCACTGGCTTCCCAAACCCTTCGCAATTCCCATCAATATCGTTATGTGGTAAAAGTTGACTGGTAGGTTAGCCATTCTAATCTACATTGGCGTTGTCACAATGTCATGTAGAAGAGAATCGAAATGTGCAGTCCATGCCTTCATCAACAGATAATTTCCAAAAATCTTCCAAAGACCTCCAGATAACGCCGCTAAACAATCACTCTTCTAATGAAATCTCACCAGAAAAAAAAACCTCATGGTAGTCCATGAGGCACATACCTCCCGATGGCTTTAATAACTCTCTTAATCGTCTATTCAAAATCGGCATAGCTAAATTCCGACCAAGAATTTTCACATAAAGACAATTGCGCTAGAGACCATACATCGCTTCTAAAACCTCTTGCCCAATCGTAACCACAAGTTCTCCTTCATCGCCATTTGGAAATTCCAATTTCATTATCCGATTCACAAAATCTTCCCCTACAATCGATTCTGGAACAAGTACTCCTGCTTCCGCTCTCCCTCTCACTTTCTCCGCCCAAGAAGACCCCGGAGCCGTCGGAGGATCCGGTGGTCGTCCGACGTCCGCCATGTGCGCATCTTCATCTCCAATTTTAGCTTGCCGCGAATTTTCCGAAAGAACCCTAGTCGCCTCGTTGCTCATCGTCCCAGTATTCCTGTTGCTAATAGAAAGTTACGACCTTCTTACTTTAAATATTCTTTCCAATTATTTTATACACCAATATTTTTAATGAAAGGATATTTAAAATTCTAAAACGCCTAAAATCATATTCAACACTCTAAACATAAATCACAAACACCAAAACTTTTCAAACAAGCAAAACTTTTTCTCTCTTTCTAAACATACAAATTTCATACTACTCAAGAACAAATGTAACAAATATCTACTATCCTCATTATACATTCATATTATTCAAGATACATAAGAGCTTGAAGGCTATATCAAAAACTAAGTTAAATTAAAACATGAGCTTAGAAGAGAGTATATCCGCAGACTTGTGAATAAATTTTCATATCTTTGATTTATGTTGAGAAAGCCTTAAATACATAGTTATCATACACTCGAGATTATTAAAATTTAGTATATGCTCTAGTAAATTCGGCACTTTTATATCTAAGATTTTCTCACATAAAATTTGAATGTAAGCACCATGAGTATATATGACAATCCAACGTACAAGTCATGGTCCACATAAGAGATTTCGTCCCTACACTACAAGAAAAACCAGCCAAAAATGACCGGAAAATCCTGACGGATATAAATTCGTCAGGTCTCTCTGAAAAAACTGAGGGAAACCTGACAGATTCATATCCGTCAGGAAAATCCTGACGGATTCGTGACAGATATTTTCTGACGGACATATCCGTCACGAATTCGTAAGTAAATCCGTCAGGATACCTTTCTGCCAATATATCTGTTTATATAACCGTTGCCAACGGATAAATTCATAATTACTGACGGACATATCCGTCAGTGTCCGTCACTATTTTTTCTATAAAACCAGAAGGTCCAAACCTTCATTATTCATCATTTCACAACATATAGCTTTGAAAAAAATGTCAAATCCTCCATATTTTCGATCATGGATAGATCGAGAAAAAAGAGATCCAAATACGAACCTTTTAAACGACGAGTATTCGCGCGGTGTTATGGAATTCATGGAATTAGCATGTCGACAACCTCGGGTACAACGCAGTCGTAAGTTACTATGTCNTAAGTTACTATGTCCATGCTCTGTTTGTCGGAATTCGCATAATGTTAGGATAGATATGGTTTGGAAACATTTGTATATGAATGGTTTTTTGCCTAGTTATAAGGTTTGGTGTTTGCATGGCGAAGAACATGATATTGTTGCTAGTAGTAGTCTTAGCGAACGACATGA
>OVBE01002170.1:1637-31925 GCA_900406425.1 Iberis pinnata | reverse complement strand
AAAGTTTTTGGTTAAAGGAATTTCTTTATTGTCTTGTGTGATATTAGAACTTTCACAAAGTTTGGAAGATAGTCTATTCCATCCTTCCTCGAAGAAAAGACAGTTGATAAAAACAAATGTTAACGTGATATTAATGTAACGAATCATTTCTAATTTGTTTGCAACAAATAAAATTCATATTAACAAAAAAATTCAGCAAAAAAGTTTTTTTATTTGGTTGCTTGTTTTTTTGACGTCGGCAAGAGAAGTTGATATCGTACTTTCCTTTAATTCTAAGTAGATTAAAGAACTTTTGATCTATGTTTTAACGATAAAAGAGTTATTGTACAACAAATCTGAAACGAAATCGTAAATATATAAAGTATAAACTAAAGAAATGGTAGAGAACAATAAGAAGAAGAGGCAAAGGAGGGTGAGAGAGTTCACATGTCCACGAGAAGACAAATACGTTTTTCTGACACAATCTGTCAGACCATTATTTATATATATTAATATGTGTTTTGTATTTATGTAAGAAATAAAACGTAAGCGTCAGAGTCAGTCCACGTGGGTCCCTTTTTTTCCTTTGACAATTTTTTAATTATCTTTTGTAGTAAAAGGCAAGTCACGCCGGCACGCGAGTGCTCACGTGATCCCACGTGCTTTATTATTCCCTCTCTTTTATTTCTTTGCTAAAGATTTTTTATTTTTTTTTCTGTCAAACTTACAGAATCATCTTTAGTTTTTCTCTCAGAATGTTTTCTCACGTGTTTATTTTTTCTTGGTGGTTAATAAGATGATATTTGCGAAAGACGAATCTAGACGTCTGCAAAACATTTCTAGCGGTCCACTTATACTTTAGATACCAGATATAGAATCACGTAATTCAAAATATTATTTAGGAAGTAACATTACATAATGCATATGCCTAGATTTGTAAAACGTTAATTTCCATAGTTCGCCATTGGTTATATAAAGTAATCGCATAAAGAAGGCTACTAGCCTACTATCAAACTTGGACCGGAACCTATTTTTTTAATAATATGAAGAAAAAAACAGAATTACAAAAGAGACGAAAAAGAAAAGGAAAGAATAGATCTTTATGGTGAGAACACACTCGCAACACATTGACACAAGGTATCTAAGGCCATGTCCGCACGTGTCAACATGCAAATATCCAACATGCGAGTTATTAATGTTTTTGATATTATATGTTAAAAAATATGTAAAGAATCCAATGAAAAGAAACTTTGCCTTCATGTCATGCCAATCTCTATATGAATACTCAAACCGGTATTACGAAACTAACCATCTACTAGATCTACTTGAGGGTCATTTTGCAGAAATGTAATACTTGANAAGAAAAAAAAAAAAAAAAAAAATTTGCAGGGAGTTTATATCAAAACAAATGCAAAGAAACAAAGAAAAAAACATAGTAATTAAGAAATAAATAACTAATATGTGATAGTAGTCGATTAAGATTGAGAGCCAAACCATAAAAAAATGGCCACTGTAGTCTTTGTAGATTTGGTATTGGCACAAGTTATGTGTTGTGAATTCGTTGCGAATTTAGATTAGAAAAAAAAATCGATTGATGTAAATATCATGCGCTTAAAAGTTTTTTTATTTATTAAAGTGTTAACTTTAATAATAAACTAAAGCTTCCTATATATAGTCCCAAAATTCGATTCTTTAGGAAAACCTAAAATATTTCATTTTCCTAAGATAGACCATATTGTATCTCTCGTACTTTCGGCCCACGTCATCCCTTTAGTCAATTCTATTGAGCCTTTTAATATTATTTTATGTCATATTTTTAACAAACTTCACATTGACATAAAACCAATCTCTACATACTACAAATATATAGTTGCGCACTTATCTAGTTTCAAGGGCATCATGCTTATTTTAGCAGCAGAAGACTTGGATATGTTCAAACAATGCTTGAACTTCTCTCTAGTAACTGGCTTGGTTAACATGTCAACTACATTCTCTGACGTATGCACATTTTCCAACATAACTTCACCTGAAGCTAAAACTTCTATGATCTTGTTAAACTTGACATCTATGTGCTTCGTCCTTGCATGATACACCTGATTTTCGCCAAAATAAAGCACTTTGACTATCACAGTGTAACTGAACACTACCTTGCTCCACACCCAACTCTTTTGCAAGTCTTTTTACCCATAACACCTATTTAATTGCTTCTCCAATAGCCGTGTATTCAGCTTCAGTGGTTGACATTGCAACCAGGGGCGGATGCACTTACAAAGAAAATGTGCATGTGCACCCAACCAATTTTATTAAAACTAATATATATATATATATATATAAGACATAATTGTGCACTTTTTTTAAATATAATTATGCACTTCTTCCTTAACATTTTTTTCTGTTTGTTTCCAATCTCTTTTTTATTATGAACCACTCAATTATAATTTAAACACCAAATTATAAAATCATTTGTTGGTTTTGATATATGTTATAGTTGTATTTCAATGCATTTAAAAGTAAATCGTTATTGATTTACACATTTGTTATACAATGAATACATCTCCAAAATTTATGCTAATTGATATATTTTTCAAAAAAAAAATTTAATTACATTGCATTCATAGTATTTTAAAAAATTTAAATATTTCAAAAGAAATGATTCTAACATATCTAATAATTCTCCGTGATATATAATATAATATTTTGGCTCTATTTCAAAATATTTCATATGTATTTATTTTTGTTTTATATTAAACACTAAATAATTTTGGAATATATAAACTTAATTAGATAATTAATTAAAGGGACAATTATATAGATTAATTTGTGCATCCAACAAAATTTTGTTCTAGATCCGCCCCTGATTGCAACAACAAATTGTGACACATATCTCCAACAAAAAGGACCTCCTGCAAGAGTATAAACATATCATGTAGTAGACCTTATGTTGTCTAGATCACCTGCATATCCAAATCTACATATCCCACAACTGAACCAAACTTTTGACCTTCAAACATTAGCCCATAGTCAGTTGTACCTGTCAAATATATGAGAATCCATTTCACCGCGTTCCAATGTTCTCTTCCAGGATTAGACATGTACTTGCTTACTTGACTAATAGCTTGTGCTAAATATGGCCTAGTACATACCATATCATACATCAAACAACCAACCGCGCTAGCATAATGAACTTTTTCCATATCTCCGATTTCTTCATCAGACTTAGGGCATTGAGATGCTGAAAGTCTGAAGTGGATCGCTAAAGGTGTAGGTGTAGATACAGTCTTGGCATTTTCTATGTCAAATCTTTTTATCTCCTTTTCAATGTAACTCTTTTGAAAAAGCCATAATCTCTTAGAGCTTCTATCTTGGCGAATCCTCATCCCAAGGATCTTCTTTATAGCTCCTAAATTCTTCATCTTAACTCTCTTTCCAATAGCCCTTTTAATTCTTCAATATTCTCCATATTGTTTTCAGCAATAAGCATGTCATCAACATACAACAACAAGAATATGGTAGAACTCTTGTCAAATGACTTAGTGTAAACGCATCAATCATACTCACACCTTTGGTAGCCTAAGTTTATCATATGTGAATCAAAACGTTTGTATCATTGTCTAGGAGCTTGCTTCAAACTATAGAGTGACTTCTTAACCATGCACACAAGCTTCTCTTCACATGGTTTCCCATACCCTTCTGGTTGCACCATATAGATTTCTTCCTCCAAATATCCATGAAGAAAAGTTGTTTTTTACATCCATTTGTCCAAGATGAAAATCTCAGCTAGCTACCAAACTCAACACAATTCGTATAGAAGTGCATCTAACAACATGAATGAAAATTTCATCATAATCAACTCCTTGTGAATATCCTTTTGCTACCAACCTCGACTTGAACTTTACAACTTCTTTTTCAGACTCCACTGTTTTCCTCTTGAAAACCCACTTGCAACCAGTCTCCTTCTTATGGAAGTCAAGGCCTAAGGCCTTTTTTGTCACTATAAGGACAATTTTGATATTACAAGGACACAAAATTTTGGATATGAGTTAGGGCACAATATTAATATGGGCCGGCCAGAATCTTTGTCCTCTAGTTGTAGCAAAGAGAGAAGTTAGTGTCAAAAAGATTTTACAATAAAAATGCTAATGCGTCATATGATGTTGGAAGACGATCGTGATAGGCTCATGATTTTAATCCTAAATCTATACTGCAGAGAACATATCTAAGTATTATAGCAAGGGTAAAATTCCATAGAGACCAGAAAGCATGGCTTTCAGTTTTATTATCAAATTAAGTTAAGACATAATAAAATGGGTGTTCGTAACTGTGAATTAAAGCAATTACGGTAGGGAGGGAACGATCGATCAATTGCCAGGTAAAATTCCAGGAGCAATGGATCGACCAATTCCTGTAGGGAGGGATCGATCTCTTTACAAATACTACACAGATTGATCATTCTACATTTAGAACGATCCCTCCATCTTCATACTTGGCCATTTGCACCTGAAACCTTATAAAATCCATCATTTTCTCCAGAACGACCCGAACACCTAAAATCATGAAAATATGCCAAATATATAAAGAAAATGCTCGGATAATGCAGAATAACAGACATAAATGCTCATTATATGCATTAAACTAAGTAATATCAAATCGTAAAGATGATTTTTTTAAGCAATAAGTGATGAATGAAACTTAGAAATGCTAAGTATGAGTAGGAATTGTGTCTTCTTGGCTAAGGATTAAGAGAGTAAGTGTGGAACAATAACATACCGAAAAAAGCTTTACTATGAGCCAAGTATCCCAAAAGCTACAATATTCTAAACTAAATATGAAAAAGGATAGATAAAGAATGATATATTACCTTTTGATACTTTTTGACATTGTTTTTTATTGAATTTTAAGGTGATTAACTTGCATTTAGACACATATAGGTTGCATTTGCAAATAATTTAATATTTCAGGTGTTGAAGGTGAGTGAAATCAAAAGAATGATCAAAAGAGCTAAAAAAGAACTTAAAAGAGGATCAAACTAACATGTCTTAAAGATCAAGTGATTTGGAGATCTGACAATGGAAATTCCAAAAAGCCAAAAAATCACCTTAAATGCTCCAGGGAGTTGCAAGATATGAACCGGCAAAGTTGTGATCCGCTAGATTCGAAGCTCCAAACCGTTCATCCCAAAGATGCATCTTTTACCCCAACTTACATTGCGATTTAGGAGAAGAATCTTTCATAAAATTTGTAATCCTTTGAGTCATCTTTCCAAAGAACTATTGCAATCCATAATAGTTTCAAAGGTGAGAGAGTTATGGACCCCGAATTGTATATTGGTCAAGCTGTCTCGCAGAAGAAATCATACTGGCCAGTGTGTACTGGTCAAATTTCCGGATACGAAACAAGAAAAAACAATATTGACTAGTTTGTACTGGTCAAATTGACCGATACAAAACATGAACAAACGATATCGGGCAAAGCATACCGGTTGAAAAAGTCAAACTCAAGCATTGACAAAGGGTTTTACCCATTTCTTTTTGTGGGTTAACCCACATATTTGGGTTAACCCAAGAACATTTAAGAGCTAGTATTTAATTGTTTTAAAACCTAATTTTTATCTTTTATGCTTTATGTCTTTTTCTCTCTAAAGAACACTTTGTAATTTTTGAATCTTTACTTAATTTGAAGTTAAATCTTTATTTTTAATTGTGAATCTTCTTCTCTATTCTGTTTCTAATCATGATTCTAAACATTTTCATCATTAGAACTTGTGTATTATCTATTATTAGTGATACACTCAGGTTTTAACCCAAATATATTCACTGCAAGTGCACAACAAACGCAGTAGTATAAAAGAGAACGAATCCACATAGACCAAGAACGTGCGACTCTTAGTTATACGTTGATTCTAGCTAAGAAAATAATTAAAAGATGGTTGTTTCCTAACAATTGTAAATTAAAGCAGTAATTAAAAATGATTGTAATTTAATTAAATAAAGCGCTAGGTGTTAGGGAATTCCATATGTATTTAGGTTTGAAGCTCAGGTTAACATGCATGATTTACTTTTAAAATAGTTCTCAACTGAAAAGACAGAAACTAGATTAATCTCCTCCCGAAGAATTAATCTTTATATATAATTACTAAAGACAAGCTCCCGCTAAATTCAGATAATTAAATCATGCATTAAGGTCATATTCGATATGTTCATAGACATTCAAGATAACACTCACGTTAAGCAAGAACATCTGCTCATCAAGACTAGGTCAAATTTCTAAACCAAATCTCTTTGTATTTATCAATCCAATTTCAATAAATTAGTTAGCTACTCTAATTCAAGCACTAATATTAAATATAGACTGAGAACCTAACAATTTCAATCCTTTATGTTAAACCCTAACTATCAAATCATGGTTTTCCTGGAAAACCCCTAAAACCTAACAAGGAAACTATTCATACATAGCTAAGCAATCAACAAACATAATTGAAGAAAGCATATCAAAAACCAAATCAATAAATTAAAAAGAAAAGAGTTCATAATTCTTCTCCAAATACAAGGATGAGATTCGTCTCTCTGTAAAGCTTTGAGAAAATAAAAGTGTGTATGCGTAAAAAGAAAATAAACCTAATCCTAAGGCTTTTATAGTTCTAAAAAAGGAAAATAAACTAAAACCAACAAGGAAAACATCTTGATAAGTCTTGAGGCATAATTGTAATTTTGGAAGATTTTAGTGATTCTCGGCGATAAGGATCGATCGATCTCTTTTTACGTAAGTTTTCAGGAGCGTTGGATCGATCGATCTCTTTTCACCATTATCATCATTGCAGCACAATAGCTATCAATCTAAATCAGAATGATTAATGCACTAAAACTTATAAGAATCTCATTTAGTCTAAGCCAAATCAATAAGTGGTTTAATTCTAAACATCCAAATCATGCATTAAACAAAGATAAACAAAAGTCAACTAAATAGTCAAATACAACAAAAGTAAATAAAGATTAAGAAAAGGTCAACTAAAATTGAAATAAAAATCAAGAGAAAAGACTAAGCAAATGGGCAAAGGCAATTGACTCGGGTTATCAAATGACATTCTATGATGTTAATGCTCACATTCCAGTGCTTATTCTTGGTCTAAAGTTCTTTTAACTAGACTAATCCACACTCATAACACTAATCATTCTCCTAATCGTACAACTAAAAACAATCTCTTGAATAATTGCATAATAAGAGGCAATAAGTTCTAATTCATCATTAACCACTAAACTAGCTAAGAACAATCTCTTGGATAGCATCATTTAGCAAACAGTAGTTGGTTCAGGCATTTCATCAAACATCTTTTGGGCACAATTCACTTAGAGTCTAAATTTGATTGATCAAGTCAAATCTAGCATTAAGCACACTTACTAAATGAAGATCTAATCTAATCAACTCCTAAACATCATATTCAACCATCTAACCACCCTAATCTACCTAACCCATATGCTTATAAATAAACTACTTATTAATCATAGATAATACACAAGTTCTAATGATGAAAATGTGTAGAATAATGATTAGAAACAAAATAAAGAAGAAGATTCACAATCAAAACAAATATCAAACTTCAAATTAAGAAAAGATTCAAAAATTACAAAGTGTTTTTTAGAGAGAAAAATATAAAGCAGAAAAGATAAGATCTCAAAATTAGGTTTTCAAGTTTAAATACTATCCATTAATGTCTCTTGAGTTAACCCAAAACAAGTGGGTTAACTCACAAATAGAAATGGGTTAAGGCTTGGTCAACTTTAGTTCTTTGACTTTTTCAGACGAATACCGGCCAAAATGTCCGGTACAACTGCTCGGTATCGATCCTTTGATGCGTGTATCTGCCAGCGTTGACCGATACAGATTGGCCGATATCAAAATATCGATCTAATTGTATCGGCTGGAGCTTCTTGGTACAAATTGTTCGTGCTTCGTATCGGTTGCTTCAAACCAATACACATTGGTTGATACAGTTGTATCGGCCTCTGGGTACCGGTCATGCTTATCCAATGTGGTTCCTTCAAAAATGGTATCGGCTTGATCAAAACGATACAAGTTGGCCGATACTAGGATATTGGTCCAACTATATCGGTTGGTCTTGGTCGATATTGGCTCTTCAGGAATTTTATCAGCCAATCCAATCGATACAGGTTGGCCGATACTTCCTCCTAATGCTCCAATTAAACTCTGCACATTTTAAACACCTGAAATATGCAATAACATGTAAGATGCAACCTATCTAGTACTAAATTCAAAATAAACAACCTAAAATGGATTCAAAATCAATGTTAAAAGGTATCAAAAAGCCAAAATATCAACTCCCCCAAACTTAATCCTTGCTTGCCCTCAAGCAAGTAATTCATAAATCTGAAGAAGATGTTTGAAAGTGGGAACTCAAAACCAAAATATGCTGATAAAGTAAGTGATGTCGATGTCCAAGTTACTAGTTTTAAAATGCAAAACAATCTCATTTTTACTTAAAAATCTTAGCCATACTCATCAAAGCTCAATTGAGAAAAATCCTAACTTTCACATGTATTCAAATCCATTCATCTCTTTAACAGTCATTAAGTGGAAACTGTGAATCATGCTATTCAAATTTAATGAACTCATTTGGCTAAATGACTGGTTAAGAGACAAAAATGGTCCCTTTATCTTGCGGTTTTTCCATTCAAAACAAGGATCACTCAAAAGAGTAGTGAGATTTAGTAGAATGCTAAATGTGAGAACATTTAGATACATACAAGAATATGATCTCATCTACCCATACCCCGAAAGCTAAAATCCTTCTTATGTCGAATATGAAAACGATCGTATCTCTACCTTTGAAACTTTAAAGTAACTTTCTCGGTTCTCAATCCTTTTTCTTTATTCTTTCATTGCTACCTAACCTAGGAGAGGATTTACTTTCTACTCAATTCTAGCGGATTTGAGATTCTTTGACTTTAGAGAACTATGGTTTCCTTTCTTTTATTCACTCTTTTACCATTTCTTGGGCTTTTGCCTCTTTGCATTACTCATTGCCAAACTTTTTTTACTTACCGAAATCTTTTATTAGATGATACTATTATTGTTCCCTTCCTAAGCTATCCTTAAACTATCTTTATCCGTTTCTACTTTTGTCTAAACCGTTCTTTCGTTTTTCCAATTCCCACAATCATCCCGACTCAATTCCCATCCTAATCCTATCTAGTTTAAAAATCATGAACTAGAACTATATGAGATTCAAATCCTGTCAGTTCAAACCTAACACTTTCTACCAAACTCATTCCGGAAGAAGACCTAACACTCAGTAATAACAAGTGGCTTGAAAGAATGTTGGTTTTAGGGTGGAGAATCTACTTGGACTAACAAGAGTGGTAAAACGGTGAAAGATAATCCAAGTATGTGTATTCTATCCATGAGTTCAAATCCAGCAAATAGACATTGATAATTGAAAATCAAATTAAGGTTCTAATATATAGAGACAAACTTCAAATCACGACATGCTTCAGAAAGGTAGAGATCATACAATTTCATATTCCATCATGGTTCAGTTTTAGTTCAGATTCAATCTAGATGCATTAGACAACTAATAACTAGGACAACAACATCAATTAGTAAAACAGCAACTTTACGATGCAAAGATCATCCTAGTTCCCATGCAAATGCAAGAGAAATTAATCAAGATTAAATGCTATCTTAGTACGACTAATGCAACTAAATGAACACTCTTTTTTTAGAAAACGGTTTTCGTTTTTCAAATTTTTATGGTTTTTATATCCCTTAGACGATAAATTTGAAATAAAAGAACAAATAAACATGATTAGATACTTCCTAAACCCTCCCCCGAACTTAAATTACATAGTCCCTTGTATAACAGAAATTCAGAGGAAAGTTTAGGAGGAGAGAACAAATAAACACAATGCAAAATTGAAGATAAAATGTGTGTATGTACAAAGGTGTAAGGTGTACCTCAATAGTTAGCTCCATAGTCATCCGATGAGAACGTATGTGATTTGTTGTCTGAAGTGGGCGGCGGCGGTTGGCGCTTGGTATTTTGCACCCGTAGGTGCGATCGTGACGGAGGAGGTATTGCACATGCATCGCTCTATGATTGTTGAGTGCCTGATGACCCTTCTCTAGCGAGCATCATATCCAAATCCTTTGATCCCGGTTGAGGTCTGAAAGTGTTGTGAGAACCACAACTCGCACAAGTCACTCTTTTATTTTCTAGCTTTTTGAGCTTCCGAAGCTCGCCTACTACCTTTTTTAGAGCACGGTCTTGGTACTTACAACAACAACTCATGTTGTGATGCGCAGTGTGATATCCCTTAATGGTCTTGTTTGAAGTGGGTGGTTAGGGAGCAAGATGTAATAGCGCATGTGACCATAGACTGGTCGTTCTTCAAATTGGTGGACATGTCGATGTTGTGGAGGACTAGGAGCTCTAGTTGTTCTATTCTGTGTGACAGCAATTGGCTCAAGTGGTGTCTAGGAGCTCTAGTTGAAACCTGATGCGGCCACGATCTAAACGTGTAATCTCTGGTTTTGGTAGCAGAGCAGTCCTTACTTCGCCATGTGTTGGGTAGAACTTGTAAGCAAACTTGCCGTCGTGCTTTTCAGAAATGAAACCAAGGCAATAAAGGTATAAAAGATCCATCAATTTATGCTCCACCCTATTATGATTGCACCTCACTTTATACCTCTTGAAAATCGGAGTAATCCAGCCACCTATAATGATTTTCGGTTTCTTGTATTTGCATTTGCTCGCCCAGGCTTGAATACTTAGCAAATGATCAAGGAAAAGCTTCAGTTGACTCGGTCGGTCATCTTCTAAGTTTGGGAAGAAGTTCTCTTCCCGAAAATATTTCTCAACTAAATGAGCTATCCCGGACTTCAGAAACTGAAACTCACCATCAAGAATAGCACCTGATTCTTTTCATGCATATATTGAGTTTGAGAGTATCTTGTGCACGTAACGAATCGCAGGGTGGTGAATATTTTCACTATTTGTTCTTCCAGCAATGAAGTTCTTTGATCCAAGTGACCGCCAACAAATATTTATTTCCTCTTAGAATTTGATGAATATCCATCTACCCATTGCTGAGAACCATAAATTTCTTTAAGAGTATCGTGGGTACCGTCTTCGCCAATCAACCTCCGGCGAGGCTAGGAATAGGAAAGTCTAACGTGGAGATGCCTCATGTCGCATCTCCAACATTTTCTCAATACCCATTTCCCTCAAAATCAACCGCACGTCGTCTAGAATACCCCAATGTTGTAAGCGTCTCCGGGTCGGGGAAGTAGGAAGACAAGAACTTCATCGACATCAGTCGTTCATAAATGTCTTTGATTGATGGTTTATCCGAGGCATATTTCCCTTTTGATTTACCATTGTTGACCGGTGGACCAAATTCAAGAAAATCCTCTTCTTCCTCAGAATCACTCCCCAATTCGGATCGTTCATGAAATTTTTCATAGGATGAATCATCATAAGGTGGATGAGCCGGTCGCCCTTGAATATTTCTTGGGAATGGTTCTCCAGTGTAAGTTGGCGTAGGTTCACTTGGGTCTCAAAGCATTGGTCCACCTACAATCCTCACAATTTGCGGGATTGATTTGTCGGGTTTTGTAGATGGCTTTGCAATCTTCTCTCACTTTTCCTTTTGAGTGTAGGTTTTTGGTGGCATTGTAGAATCTACAAAATGATCAAGAAATGAGTTTATTCACACATGTTCACATTCATTCAAATCACAAACATCATTCTCTTTTCTAATCATTTGCACAATTAAGCACAAAGAGCTCAACTCAACCAATGTACCAAAATGAGGCTTAAGTTAAACATCTATACCATTCACAATCAAATTCTTAATCAAATTCACAATCAAAATCACATTCATTCAATCCATATGTTAAGCCTTTTACAATCAAAAACAAAAAACATCATTCATTATCAAGTTAGACTCAAATTCGGAATGTAGTCTTCTATAATAAGCTTAAACATATCCTTTAGAAACCTTAGAAACCACAATTAACCAATTCCCCAAAGTTTTCTAAAAGCCATTCTCAAGAACCCTAAATTCCAAAATTTCAAAATCCATCAAATTGGTGAACAATTTAACATTGAAAATCATCATAGAACTATTACCCATTGATTCCCTAAGCATAGAGAGACTAATTCATTCATGAAACTTGAGAAAAATTGAATTTTTCTCTTGGGTGAATAGTGAATTCGAAAATTAGGGATTGAAGTTCATACCTTTGCTTGATTGGGAGGTGGAAAGCAAATATTACTCTAAAAGCTAATGAAACATCGAATTGAATGTAAAAAGAGACAAGAAAATCGGTTTTGGATTGAGAGAGAATGAGGAGATTTTGAAAAGCCTTTGAGAAAAGAGTAAGGTATCGATAGTAAGTGTAAAAGGTGAAGGGAAATCCCTAATCGTGTATTAACCAAAGGAAAATCATAGAAATTTTTTAAAATTGGACAAAAATGATTCATACTAGGCGCCTATATCGGGCATCAGTATCGGTTGGGATGCCCGATACAATTCATAATCATTTGTATCGGATTCCTTATACCGATACAAACAGTCTGATACCTATGTACCGACTTACCTATATTTGGTTGAATGTGGCCGATACTGTTTCTTCTCAGTTTATATCGGGCAGAGCTGGTCGATACATTAGAGCCGACAGAAACCTATCGACCTTAGTGTATTGGCCTCTCTTTTCTGATACACATTCCTTTACACTAATATCGGGAAACTTACTCGATACAATTACCCGATATAGTGCCTAAAATTTTCTCCATGAACCTTTTTGCTTTTCTAAATGCTTGAGCAAGCCTATTCTGGTGTCTAATCAATCACCAAAACATCATCCAAAGTCAAATTACCCAAAACATAATTCAAAAACATGCAACAAAAGTAAATAAAAGGATATGTACGAAAATGATAACATGAGATTGCCTCTCAAGTGCGCTTGTGTAAAGTCACTAAGCTTGACTCTTTTGAAAGGCTTTATAGACCCTGAGACGGTTCCCCGAGGAGAACTGAGGTCCCTTATAAAATGACTCTATCTGCTAAGTAAGGCTTAACCCTTTGCCCATTCACTGTAAACTCGTCACCAGACTTAGCAATCAAGGTGATAGCTCCATATGCTAAAACTTCCTTGACCGAAAATGGACAAGACCATCTTGACTTCAGTTATCCTGGAAATAACCGGAGCCTTGAGTTGAATAAGAGTACCTGATCACCAACCTTGAACTCTTTCACTAAGATCTTCTTGTCATGAAATGCCTTGGTTCTTTCTTTGTAAATCTTAGAACTTTCATAAGCTTCAAGTCTGATTACATCAAGTTCGTGTAGATTCATCTCTCTTTTTTCTTGAGCGGTTTTGATGTCATAATTTAGAAGTTTAGTTGCCCAAATCGCTTTGTACTCAACTTCTACCGGTAAGTGACATGCTTTCCCATAGAGAAGTTGGAACAGTGTTCATCCAATTGGCGTCTTGAAAGCTGTCCTATATGTCCAAAGTGTATTATCAAGCTTGGTTGACCAATCTCTCCTTGAAGTTCCAATAACCTTTGCTAGAATGGCCTTGATTTTCTTGTTTGAAACTTCAACTTGTCCACTTTTTTGAGGATGATATGGTGTTTCCACCTTGTGCTTCACTCCATGCCTTTTCAACAGGTTCTCAAATAGCTTGTTGATGAAATGAGATCTACCATCACTTTTACTACCTTTGGAACTCCGAACCTGGGGAAATTACACTCTTGAACAACTTCAGAACTACCTTTGCATCATTGGTTGGACATGCAATCGCTTTAAGCCATTTGGAGACATAATCAACATCTAGCAAAATATAATTGTTTCCAAATGATGGAGGGTTGAAAGGTCCCATAAAATCAATGCCCCAAACATCAAACACTTCAACTTCTAGAATTGGATTATGAGGCATTTCATTCCTCTTTCCAATATTACTCGCTCTTTGACAATGATCACAGTTATAAATAAAACTATGTGTATCCTTGAACATTGTTAGCCACCAAAGACCAGCTTGCAGGATCTTCTGAACAGTCTTAAACATTGCAAAGTGTCCTCCATAGGTAGAACCATGATAATGTTCCAAAATCTCTCTTACTTCTTCCTCAGCAATACACCTTCTAAACAACCCATCTAGACCTTTCTTGTAGAGAAAAGATCATCCCAATAGTAGTGATTGACATCACTTAGGAATTTCTTCTTCTTGTAAGCATAAAAGTCTTCAGGAATTGCTCCACAAACCTTAAAATTGACTAAATCTGCATACCAAGGTGTTGATTTTGTGGTCACCACCTCTTCTTCTACAAAGGTACATGTGTGAATCATCATGAGTTGTTCTTCAGGCATTGAGTCATCGATTGGGATTGAATCAGCAATTTGCATCCTAAACAAATGATATGCTACTCCATTTTCAATTCATTTCTTGTCCACTATCTCCATGTCAAACTCTTGCAATAAGAGAATTCATCTTAGAAGTCTTGGTTTAGAGTCCTTATTAGCATAGATATGCCTTAATGTTGCATGATCCGTGTAGACAATAACTTTAGAGCCAACTAAATAGCTTCTGAATTTCTCAAATGCAAAGACAACTACTAGAAACTCCTTCTCCGTTGTGGCATACTTCGCTTGAGCTTCATCCATTGTTCTACTACCGTAGTAGATCACATGCACCTTCTTGTCTATTCTGTCCCAAAACAGCACCAACTGCATAATCAGATGCATTACACATAGTCTTTAAAGGATAATCCCAATTTGGAGCTTGAACTATTGTAGCAGATACCAAAGCTTCCTTAATGAGATGAAAAGCTTTCAGACATTCATAATCGAAGACAAACTCAGTTTCTTTGCAACGCGGCTTTGTCAAAGGCCGAACTATCTTGGAGAAGTCCTTGATGAATCTTCTATAGAACCCTGCATGCCCTAAAAAAATTATGATATCTTTTATTGTCTTTGGTGGTTGCAATTGCATCATCACATCAATCTTGGCCTTGTCCACCTTTATTCCTTTCTCAGAGATCTTATGCCCTAAGACAATTCCTGCTCTTACCATGAAATGACATTTTTCCCAACTCAGAACCATGTTTATTTCCTCACACCGGGCGAGTACCCTACATAAGTTAACTAAACAAGAGGAGTAGGAAGAGCCATACACGGAAAAGTAATCCATGATTGCCTCAACCATCTCCTCGATCAAATTTGAAAAGATAGAAGTTATGCATCTCTGAAAAGTCGCAGGTGCATTACAAAGACCAAAAGACATTCTTTTATATGCAAATATTCTCTAAGGACAAGTAAAAGTGGTATTTTCCTGATCATTAGGGTGAATAGGGATTTGAAAGAATCCACTATACCCATCAAGAAAACAGTAATATGGGTGATTTTCAAGTCGTTCTAACATTTGATCAATGAAAGGAAATGAAAAGTGATCTTTTCTAGATGCATCATTCAACTTTCTATAATCGATGCACATTCTATGACCAGTGATGGTTCGAGTTGGTACTAATTTATCCAATTCGTTTTTCACAACAGTAATTCCTCCCTTTTTAGGGACCCAAAGAACTGGTGATATCCAAGTACTATTAGAAATAGGATAGATAACACCAGCATCTAACAACTTAAGCACTTTTTTTTCACCACTTCCTTAAGATTATGATTCAATCTCCTTTGAGGTTCAATGCTAGAGTAAGATTCATTCTCAAGATTAATCTTATGTGTACATAAACTAGGCGATATTCCCTTAATGTCATCTAATGAATACCCTATTGCTCTCCTAAGTTTCTTCAATTCAGTCAATAGAAAATACAATTCATCATCACTAAGCTCATCATTTACTATGACACGATATGTAGAATTAGGTCCAAGAAATTCATACCTTAGCCCTTTGGGAAGTGGTTCCAATTCCATCGATGGTGCTTTGAGCTCATACTAATCTTTTGATGGAGTTAGTTCTAAAGTTGTTAGCTATTCAGCTAAGAATACTTGTCTCTGAGATCTTCGGATATCTTCAGAGGCTTCTTTATGCTCCAATGCTTCAAGAGCATATAACATTATCCCATAACTTGAAGACTCAATGTGTAAGTATCCCTCATCTCCGTTCTTTGTCAAAGTTGTTTGAAGATGGTCTTTCTCATTCAACTTTTCCAATAACTCATCCGCGAGTTGGTCAATTTCTTATATGTAGAAGATTTTTCCTTCAATGGTTTGATTCTTCATGGCTTCTTGAATGTCAAATGTCATCTTCAGTTCTTTACCCATATTCAACTGAATTTTCCCTTTATGCACATCTATGACAGCTCCAGCCGTAGCCACGAATGGTCACCCCAAGAATCAAAGGATCTCTTGGCTCCTCACTCATTTCCAATACCACAAAGTCAGTTGGTATTTTAGATACTCCAAACTTTATAGGCAAGTCTTCGAGATTCCCGTGTGGAATTCTCATCAAACAATCTGCTAACACCAAAAAGATGTTGCAAGGTTTGAAAGTGTTGAAACCCGGCTTCCTTGCAACTAAGAGAGGCATTAAACTGATTGATGCTCCTAAATCACACAAAAATTTGTTAAATGCCAAAGGTCCAAGTGAACAAGGTAGAGTAAATGAACTAGGAGAAGAGAGTTTCTTTGGAATTGAAGTTCTTGTGATTACTGCACTACATTTCTTGCTTAGAAGTACCTTTCTGTGAATTTCTTTACCTCTCTTGGTGATAGCATCTTTCAGAAACTTTTTGTATGGAGGCATAAGAGTTATTTCATCAAGGAGTTGTACCTTAATCTCAGTGTCCTTCATATACTTCTCAAATGTTCACTTATATTTCTCCATGATCTCCTTTTTGAATATAGAAGGAAATGGTAACCTTGGAATGTCTGATGGTGGCACAAAAGGTGTGTCCTTTTTTCGTTGAGCAGAAATTTGGTTGTTGGTATCAACTTCATTGTAAGCTTTACCTAAACTCAAATCCCCCCAGCTTTCTCTACACTGTCTTCAGTGTCTTCAATTGGAGCCTCTCTAGATGGTAACTCTCTCCCACTTCTTAAAGTGATAGCATTGATGTGAGCATAATCTTTTGGATTCTGAACAGATTTACTAGGTAGTTTAGTTCTAGGCTTTGGTCCAGAAGAAGAAGCACGCATGCTTTCCAAATAGTTGACCTTAGAGTTCAATGTGTCAAAATTCTGATTGAGGTCATTATAAGAGCAATCCATTTGTGTCTTAAGTTCAGCAAACTTCTTTGAAGTTTCCATAGCTCCATTATATTGACCTTGCAAAAGTTGCTATAACATTGTTTTAATGTTGGAAGGTTGAGCTTGAGGTTGTGGAGGAACAAAACTAGGAGGTCCGCTAACTTGTTGGTGTTTTGCAAAACCGCTTTGCGGTTGTTGCTTTGGAATGAATCCACGATTCTGAGCATAATTGATGAAAGGCTGAAGTTCTTGCAGTTGTTGAGGTGGATAAACCTGATCTTGGGGGTTGGCTACGTTGTTGCTCCAGTAAGAAAGTCTTGGGTTGTTCTTATAGTTGATGAAACCCTTGTTGTATCGTTCCTGATTCTGAACATAACTAATCTCCTCTTGTTGTTCAGTCTCTCCAGCTTGAATCAGAACATGCTCTTCATCACTTATGAAATGAACCTGTTGCTGTTGTCCAAGAAGCAACTGATAACTCTGAATTTTCATGGTTTTTAAATGTCATTTAGCATCAATTCTGATGTCTTTAGGCATTCATACATCACATTTATAGCTGATTTCAGTAAATTTGTGATTTTTAGGACTTTTGCATTAGAATTCTCATATGCACGCATTTGGGAGATTTTCAGGACTTTCAGGAGTTTTCAGGAAGGTTTTGTGAGAATTCTGAAAAGCAGCACTCAACCTGGAATGGACCAACACTTAACATGGAATGGACTGGCACTCAACTCGATCGATCTTAACACAAGTCTGGATCAATCCCAAGCTCCAGATGGATCGATCTATCTCAGCTCATTTCTGGATCGATCCCGCATCAAACACTGGATCGATCCCAACATACTTCTGGATCGATCCCAACTCAACTCTAGATCGATCCAAACCCACTTCTGGATCGATCCCAGCCCACTTCTGGATCGATCCCAGCCCACTTCTGGATCGATCCCAGATCGATCCCAGCCCACTTCTGGATCGATCCCAGATCGATCTCGAGCTTCACTCTAGATCGATCTCCACTCCAATTTTAGATCGATCCCACGTTCAAGCCACGTACAAACTGGATCGATCTCAAGCTCAACTTCTGGATCGATCGCATTCAAGCATCCCTATCTCGGATTGATCTCGCACTCTTCTCAACTCGAATCAAATACACTCCAACCAGACCAACTCAATTCTGAAGTGGACCTGACCCAAGATCCGAGCCAATGATTAGTTTTTGTCTTTAGTGTGATTTAGGGCTTTTCTCTGAACACTATAAAATCCCTAAAGCGCCTCATTTCTACCAACTCTTGTTTTTCATTCCTTTTTAGGTTTTTTTCTTAGGTTTTCATTTCCTTTGTTTTTTTGATGTTCTTAGGTGTAAAAACCCAGAATCTTTTAAGTTTATGCTAATCTATTGTTTTTCCTTACTTTTCTGCTTAGCTTTAGGTTGTTGCTTATCTAGTGCATGTTGATCTTTCATTTTCGTTTCCAATATTCTGTTTTAAGCTTTGATCATTTTCTGGGTAGTTAATGTTCTATTGCTATTCTTGTTTTTATGGGTTTGAGTTCTTACTATTCTTCAACTGCTTAGCCTTAAATCATCATGTTTAGCTTTGAAGTTGTAATTTCTGTTTTCCCTGTTTTCATTTCCATGAGTAGTAAGTAGTTCCCTAAAGTTCCTGAGGATGGGGTAGACTAGGGTTGATGTCCTGATCTCACCTTAGGCACCTAAGCTTGTTTGAATATACATCCCTTCTATTTCATTGTACTTAATGCTGATTTCTTTCACGCCAATCAGAATCTGATCTTGGACATTCCAGCGCCCGAAAAGCGTTCTATGGAATGTCTGATCATGGTGATTTCATAGATTAGTCTATCTTTACGCAACACCCTAGATGCTTAGGATATGCATCTCATCCTAGGGGGTTGGATGACTAGGGGATTTTTGGCTTTGGTAGGTTGGTTCTTAATGCCTTCTAGGTAGTGTACCGTTAACGGGAGTTAGGTCTGGTGATTGCTTAGGTTGATTNACTTGGTTACTTATGAACCTATCGTCTAGGGATAGCTCACTGTTGTTTGAGGTATATTAGGTGCTTAGGTAGGTTGAGATGGATCTCTGGTTGATTATCCTTAGTCTTGAGGAACTGCTTCACACTTTTTTACATCTTCCACTTTCTTTGCTTTTACTATATTTTTGCATTTTAGTCTTTTATGCTCCTTGTTCTGTTTAAGCTTTTTTTTTTACTTCCAGCATGTTTCACTTCACTTAGGACTTGTTAGTAAACCACCCCTTTTACTGTTTAGCTTGACTTAGAAGCATCCATTGCAATCTTGATTGTTAGTGCACTCCCATTTGGATTGATACCTCATCTATACTACAATAATGGGGAATTGATACCTCAAGACCTCAAAAATCCTATTATCAATTTGGCACCGTTGCCATTTGGGTGTTGTTTCTACGTTCTGGATTTTGGATCTTTTGAGATCAAGCCTCTTTTACTACTTTACTTACCTGATTACCTTTGTTTTCTTTCTTTTTGTGTACCTGCTTAGCAGTGTATGAACCTGAGAAGCAGATGACCAACAGACTTGATTCCTCTCATTGACGACATCAGAGCTCTTGAACAAGAACACTATCGGGCAAGACATGATCATGAACGTGCAGAACACTTGAGAAGGTAGGACTTAAAAATAGCGAACAACGCAGAACAAGACAACCAGCACACTATACGTGCTGGTGACAACCCCAACACTCACACCATCATACATGGAATCAATCCACTTGCAGTTCAAAACAAAAACTTCGAGATCAAGCATAGTCTGATCGCAATGGTGCAGAGCAACAAGTTCCACGGTCTACCAATGGAAGATCTACTCGATCACCTCGACGAGTTTGATCGGTTCTGTAGCCTCATGAAGATAAATGGTTTGAGTGAGGATGCATTCAAACTACGCCTCTTTCCTTTCTCTTTGGGGGAGAAGGCACACCAATAAGAGAATTCACTTCCCAGGATCTCCATCACCACTTGGGATGCTTCCAAGAAAGCATTCCTTGCAAAGTTCTTCTCAACTTCCAGAACAGCCTGACTGAGGAATGACATTTCAGGCTTTGCACAAAAAAATGTTGAAACCTTCTCTGAAGCATGGGAGCGCTTCAAGAACTACACAATGCAATGCCTCCATCACAGATTCAGCAAAGCTTCCCTACTCAGCACCCTCTACCTAGGCGCCTTGCCCAATATTAGAATGTTGCTAGATACAGCGACTAATGGAAACTTCCTCAACAAAAGTGTGGATAAAGGATGGGAGTTAGTAGAAAACCTTGCCCAATCTGATGTGGTTTACAGTGAGGACTATGACAGAACACCTCGAGGTAGTCTGCTTCTGATGATAGCACAAAGAAGGAGATCAAGGCACTCAATGAAAAGTTGGACAGGTTACTCATGGCTCAACAACATCAGGTTCACTTTATCTCTGATGAAGAATAACTTCAGATTCAAGCTGCCGAAGTTCAACATCAAGAAGAAATGTGCTATGTGCAGAACCAAGGGGGTTACAACAAAGGGTACTTCAACTACTCTAATAACCCTGGTCTTTCTTACAGAAGCAACAACGTTGCTAACCCACAAGACCAAGTGTACCCACATCAACAACATAAGAACTCTCAACCTTTCAACAACTACAACCAAAACAGAGGTTACTTCCCAAAGCAGCAACAAAAAAATGGTTTTCAACAACCACATCAGCAACCTACTGGTGCACCTCCTGGTTTCACATATAACCAACCTCCTGCTCAACCTTTCAACATCGAAGCTATGATTCGACAACTTCTTCAAGGTCAAGCCAATTATGCACTCGAGACATCAACGAAATTTGGTGAAATCCAACACAAGATGGACACTTCATTCGGTGCAATCTATTTGAAGCTTAAACTCTCAACTCTATGGTCACTACTCTAGAGGGAAAGACCGCATCCACTTCTTCTTCTACAAATGGTCAACTCCCGGGAAAGTCTGTACATAACCCAAAGGAATATGCTAACATAAATGCCATCTATCTCCAGCAGACAACTGTTATTCCTACTCCAACTTACCCTCTTATTTGCACTGAGGATAGTGTGGTTCAAGTTGGGGGGATTTGAGTTCAAACTTAGATGCACCTCTGGATTATGAAGAGTATGTTCCTGTTAAAAAGCCTGTTGAGAAGTCACCTTCTCCAAAAGATATTTCAAAACCTTATGATCCACCACCCTATGTCCCAAGACTGCCATTTCCATCACGTTTCAAGAAAGAGATCATGGCGAAATACCCAGATGTATTTGAGAAACTTATGAAGGAAGAGATAGCTCAGGAAGTGCTAGAACCATCTGAACAGTGTAATGCCTTGATAACAACGAAGCAAGATGATCCCGGTTCATTCACCTTGCCTTGCTCACTAGGATCCCTGACCTTCGACGAATGCCTATGTGATTTGGGAGCATCTATCAACCTAATGCCTCTGTCCACTACCAAGAAGTTAGGATTTGATAAGTTCAAATCTTTCAATCTAATTTTGTTGATGGCGAACAGATCGGTTAGGCATCCCACTGACATCTTGGAAGGTTTACCCATCAAGATCAAAGATGCAACAATACTCACAGACTTTGTGGTATTGAAGATGGATGAAGAGCCTAAGGATCCATTAATCTTTAGAAGACCATTCCTAGAAACTGTTGGAGCTGTAATCAACGTCAAGAAAGGTCACATTAAGCTGAACATAGGAAGAGGTATAAAAATGATTTACAACATCAGGATCAAAACTAAGAATCTCACTGTCCAAGGTTAGCTATTCTCTGTGAAGGAACTGAATGAAGACAATCCGAAGAATGGGCACTCAAGCAGTGAGGCAGTTGAAGATGGGTTGGGAAAGGAACCAACAAAATCTGGAATACACCATGAAAGTCTCAAGCTTATTAAGAAACCAGATAAAGAAGTTTCTGTGGAGTTGAAGGAAATCGGAACATTGGAAATGTCCAGAGCTGAAGACAACATGAAGGATCCAGGAAAAGTAAATCCTGAATTCAAACCTCAACCTGAGCGTGTACCACCTCAAAAACAACCTCCGGACATTCCAATTTCTGAAAAATATTTGGAACTTCATGCCCGAACCTTGGGAATCAAGAATGAGGACCAAATGTTTTTGCTCAACAAAAGGTTGAAGTATTATCTAGGGAATGTGGATCCACTATGTTCCAATAACTTCATGATCAAAGAAATACTTTCTGGTGAAGACATTATACTTGTTGTAGAAGTTGATGAACAACCAAAGCTAAACCACATGGTTGATGAAAACGTTGATAAAAGAGCTTTCTCAGAAAAGACCTCGGTTCTTTTCGGAGAACCATCTCAGGGTCGCTAATCCTAAAAACAGGAAGTCAAGCTTAGTGACTTAAAAACAAGCTCATTTGGGAGGAAGTCCCATGTCTATCTCTGTATATATTTTAATTTCAATGCTTTTTAAATTTTAGTACTTGGTTTAATGCAATTTAGTTTTCAAATTGTTTTGGTGTTTTTGGTACTTACGGAAAGAGTTTCGGGAATCTTGCAAAGAGGAGAAAAATGGGATACGGACCAGCTGCAACAAACACATTGAGACCGAACCATGTTCGTTAGTGATCGATCCGCACTCGACAAGTGATTGATCGGCACTCAGCAAATGATCGAGCAGTAACAACCATGGATCGATCCACTTCGTTTGGATTGATCCATTCTCAACGTACTAGATCGATGGGAGTTCGAGCACATATCGATTCATAACATAGTCATGATCGATCCAGACATTCAACTTCCAATCAATGCGTTTTCAACGCTATATCGATCCATTTTCAACGCTATATCGATCCATTTTCAACGTTAGATCGATCCGCATCTTAACGCCAAGATCAATCCAAATGCTCGAGCCATCACCAAGCCGTTCTATGAAGTTGTGATCGAACCAAGGAGGCTCATTCGAACCATTTGGAGTGTTATTGAAATCGAACCAAGCTCATCTCACTCAAAGACAAGGGATAATTTCCACTTGCCCAGTAACCTCCTTTATCCCATGGACAAAAGATCACCTCACTCCATCACTTCTCTTACACATCCACCACTCAAAGAAATGTCTACTCAAGCTTTCCAATATTCCCTTACACACCCACAGCCCCAGTGTCCCCTCTTTAATCCTCCTCCACATGCACCATCTTTACTCCTCCACCACAATCATCCACTTACCACCACCTCCTAAAAATCGCCAATAGCTCTTTATCAAGGGAGTATCTCTCACTCTTTCACTCATCACATTCACAACCATTCTCTCTTGAAACAATTTTTCTCTAAGGAATTTCAACTAGAAGCATTTCTCTAACAAGAATTTTTCAACAAGCTATAATCACTTACAAAAATCGGTTACACTCTCTAACCTTTTCGATCTTCATCTTTAAACTTCCTATTCGGTTTCAATGTAATTTTTGCAAAAAAAAAAATCGATCTCCTTCTTTAGACAAAAACGTTTTTATTAAACCAATTTTGGCTTGCAAAAACCATTTGAACTAAGGTTGATAAGGTAGCACATGAAACATAAATCGATTTTGATGATTATTTAAATAACTTTCATACCCAACACGTTTTTTGAGAATGCATATTTAGAACTTGTTGAACTCTTTAAGCGCTTTGAACGATACTCACACACCTTCGTTTCTAAATTGTCTTTTTAGGATTAAGGATGTCTCAACTATCACGGGAAAGGATCATAAGGAGGCAACAAAGGGAGCGAGCAATCTCTAGAGCAAGAGAGAACAAACCTGAGGTCTAACCTGAATTCTCACCAAATGCACCAATAATCTCAGGACGGCAACTCTGGGGAATAGATATTGCTGAGCGTTTGCAACAAACACGGGAACAAAGGGAAATCTAAGAGCATCATGATCTCCTCATTGCACAAGAAGAACATGAGAGAGAGAGAGAGAGAGAGAGAGAGAGAGAGAGAGAGAGAGAGAAAGAGCAGAGTTCAAAAGCTCCCAAAGACGTTCGCATAAAGAGAGAGAGAAAGAGCAGAGTTCATTGAAGGCACATGACTTGATCCATGGTTCCTGATTAATGAATGTTAAAGGAGCAAACGAATTTGAATCCATTGTGGAAGTTGGAATTGGTCTGTGATGAACTGTGATGAGTATGGCTAAAGTTTTTAAGTAGGATGAGCTTAGGATTGCATTCTAGAACTAGTAACCAGGACATTAATATTACATGTGTTAGCAGCATGTTTTGGTTCTGAGTTCCCACTTTCAATCCTCACTCCCAAACTTCTAAATTGTTTGCTTGAGGGCAAGCAAGAATTTAGTTTGGGGGAGTTGATAACTCTGAATTTTCATGGTTTTTATATGTCATTTAGCATCAATTCTGAGGTCTTTAGGCGTGCATACACCACATTTATAGTTGATTTCAATAAGTTTTTGACTTTTAGGACTTTTGCATTAGAATTCGCATATGCACACATTTTGGAGATTTTTCAGGATTTTCAGGAGTTTTCAGGAAGGTTCTGTGAGAATTCAGGAAAGCAGCACTCAACCTGGAATGGACCAACACTTAACATGGAATGGACTGGCACTCAACTGGATCGATCTCAACACAAGGCTGGATCGATCCCAAGCTCCAGACCGGATCGATCTTCCTGCAACGTCTGGATCGATCTCAGCTCATTTCTGGATCGATCCTAGATCGATCCCGCATCAAACACTAGATCGATCCCAGAACATTCTGGATCGATCCTAGCTCAGCTCTTGATCAATCCCAGCCCACTTCTGGATCGATCCCAGATCGATCTCAAGCTTCACTATGGATCGATCCCAGATCGATCTCCACTCCATTTTCAGATCGATCCCATATTCAAGCCACGTACAAACTGGATCGATCTCAAGCTCAAACTCTGGATCGATCCCATTCAAGCGTTCCCAGCTTGGATCGATCTCACACTCTTCTCAACTCGAGTCAAACACGCTCCGACCCGACCAACTCAATTCCGAAGTGGACCTAACCTAAGATCTGAGCCAATGATTAGTTTTTATCTTTAGTGTGAACCACTCCTTTTACTGTTTAGATTGACTTAGAAGCATCCATTGCAATCTTGATTGTTAGTGCACTCCCATTTGGATTGATACCTCATCTATACTACAATGATGGAGAATTGATACCTCAGGACCTCAAAAATCCTATTATCAGCAACCGATCCAACTTATCATTCAAGGCTTGATGTCTTTCCTTGTCTTGTCGTCGGAATCAGAGCTATTACAAGGTGTACAATCATAATATTCATTATATATGCCATCTGATTGAGCTAGATTCTCAACAAGTTCCCAACCATCATCAACGTTCTTGTTCAGAAAATTACCATTGCTTGCCGTGTCAAGGAGCATTTGGATCTTTGGTAAAGCACCTCTATAAAGAGTACTAAGAAGAAAATCCTTGCTAAAACATGGTGAGGACATTGCAATGTGTAATTCTTGAACCCCTTCCAAGCTTCACAGAAAGATTCAAAATTCTTCTGTGCAAAAGTAGAGATTTCATTTACCAACCATGCAGTTCTGGAAGTAGAGAAGAACTTTGCAAGGAAGACTTTCTTGCAAGCATCCCAAGTTGTGATGGATTTCCCGGGAAGTGATTTCTCCCATTGGTGGGCCTTTTCACCCAAAGAGAAAAGAAAAAGACGACGTTTGAGTGAATCTTCACTTACGTTATTTATCTTGGTAAGACCGGATAATTGATCAAATTTATCCAAATGGTCGAGTGGGTCTTCCATTGGTAAGCCGTGGAACTTATTCCCCTGAACCATAGCTATCTGGCTATGCTTGATCTTGAAATTATTGTTGTGGACGCCAGGTGGAACAATTCCATGGTATTGAGTATGAGTGTTTGATGCATCTCCAGGACCAATAGTATGCGCATTGTTCTGGTTATTGTTGTGTTCCTCCATTTGCAAATCCAACCGCGATAGATGATCTAGACATTCTTGTTCTCTTCTTGTGCAAGCATGTTCCCGTTCAAGAGCATGAATGTCGTCAACGATCGGTAGTAAGTCAGTTTGTCCTCTGCTTCTCAGGTTCATACACCTGAAATGCACAAAGAAGGAGAAATTTGTTTTTTTAATAAAACACAGGAAAAATGGAGGCACAACAATAACCAGAACAATGCACGAACCATTGGTCAATCAAATTCCCTATTAGTAATTTGATTAATATTCAACGTGCAAATGGAGTAACATAATAATAACTAGAAAAATGCACACACCATTGGTGCTGGTGATGCGCCAAACACTCATACTCAGCGCCATGACATTGTTCCACCTGCTGTCAACAACAACACTTTTGAGATCAAGCATAACTTGATAGCTGTAGTTCAGGGGAATAAGTCAATGACTTACCAATGGAAGATCCACTCGATCATTTGGATGAGTTTGACAGATTATGTGGACTTACAAGAATCAATATTATAAGTCAAATTAACAGTATTATAAGTCAAATTATCAGTTGCGCAATTTACATAGAGGTAAATTAAAAATAATATTATAATAAAATAATTAGTAACAAACATAATTATATAATTATATTGAATATGGAACTTAATCGTTTAAACAAATAGTTTATTAGTTTAAACAAAACAACATACACAAAAAATTACAAAAAGTAAACATTCATCAACTAATAACAATTAACAACAACAAACAAAACAAACAACACAGAAAAAATCAAATGAAAAAACGACCACCACCGATCATCTCCTCAAACACGCAAATTTCATCTCCATCTTCCATCATTACCTGTAAATAAAAAGATGACTTTTTTGATTTATAGTTAAACTTAATATTATATTAATTAAATGTTAATAGTACAAACCGAATGAGGAGTCTAATCTGGTGATATACGCTAGCCATGATAAATAAATCGAACAGAGCCATATTGTATGTTTTTATGTTTTCAATACCCAAGAATCAANTGGTTTATGTTTGTAACCAACATTTCAAAATAAAATTAAAAATGTATATTAGAGGTTAAAATGTTAAAATATTTATTTTTCATAAAATAGAATAAAATTAACCTGTTGGTCCACAAGCTTTAGAATTACCCTATTAACCTGATCGGTTTCAGAAGGTGGAGATCTCCTAGAAACACACGATTCTGCAGTAGTAGTCGATGAACTCATTGTGAGAGAGAGAGAGAGAGAGAATAATATTGCTTGATATGTTTGAGAGATAGAGAGACAAACGATAATTTATAGAAAAAGAAGAAACGTGTCGTTTATGGAAAAACCATAACTTTATCTCTATTTTCCAAATTTCGAGAGCCATTAAAGTAAGCTATAATAATACCTAGTAGACTACGTATTAGGTTACCATAATGATACCTTTGAATACATTGCATATTTGACAGATCTGAACATGTATTTAATGCGATATTTGTATAATAGTTTAAAATATTTCTATAAATTATTTAACATTCAATCTTCCATCTAAATCTATTTTGTGATAAGTTAAAAAAATCTATTTTGTGCTGAATATCAACAATGAGTTCAAGAAGTAGAGAAGATATATTTTCAAGTTTACCAGATCATCTTTGGGTCATAATAATATCTTTCTTACCTTTCAAAGATGCTTTAAAGACAAGCGTTCTATCTAAACGTTGGAAGAATATATGTTATGAGACGACCAATATCTCTTTCAAAGAATCCCAGGTCGTGTCATTTTTGGTCGCCGAAGATGAAGAAACCAAAATAGTCTCTAGGGCTTCTTTTATTCACTAAACAATTGAGTGGGTGTCAAGATTTTCTGGTGAATGCATCAAAAGCTTTGAGTTTTGTCTTTGTAATCCGGTTGGTTTTGAATAAGAGATCAAGCTGTTGATCGACTTCGCGGTCTCTAAACAAGTAAAGTATCTAATTCTTAATTTCTCAGAAAATACTCAAGAAGTAATAGAAGCAACTGTGTTTCCATTACCAGAAATTTTTTATAATCTAAATTATCTTGAGTCATTGAAGCTATTAGGTTGTGAATTTGATCCATCAAGGTTTTGGAATTCGAATTTGATAAAATTTCTATGCTTTGGTTGGATGAATATCAAGAATATAATGTATTTGATATCAAGGTCTCCCATTTCAGAGACGTGCGGTTGGTGTTTCATTTGATTAGACAACAAATTTGGTGTACCAAGGTACAAAAGGGTGTACATGTCAACCTTTTTGGTAAACAAATTTTTGTTTTTTTATGAAAAGAATATTGACAAAAATATGGTATCATAAACCCTAAATCATAAACCCTAAACCCTAAACCTTATACCCTAAAGCCTAAATGCTAAATGCTAAAAAACAAATGTTTAGTTTTTTTTACGTTTGAGTTGTTTAATTTCAAATTCGTAAACCTTAACACTAGATCCTAAATTGATATAATTAAACCCTTTGAACTTATAACTATTAGTACTACTCAAGTTCATATAATATACTTTATATATCATTTAAATACAGATTCAACAACTTTTGACAATTAATTTTAACAAATGTTTAGTTTTTTTTTCACGTTTGAGTTATTTAATTTCAAATTCATAAACTTTAACACTAGACCATAAACTGATATTAGTTAACCCTTTGAACTTGTAACTATTAGTACTACTCAAAATCATATAATATACTTTATATATCATTTAAACACACATGCATTGATCAACAACTGTTGACAGTCAATTTATTAAGTTGTTTAGTTTTTTCACGTTTGAGTTTTTTAATTTCAAATTCATAAACCTTAACACTAGACCCTAAACTGATATAATTAAACCCTTTGAACTTGTAACTATTAGTACTACCCAAGCTCATATAATATACTTTATATATCATTTAAATACACATTCAACAACTTTTGGCATTTAATTTTAACAAATGTTTAGTTTTTTTTCCCGTTTGAGTTGTTTAATTTCAAATTCGTAAACCTTAACACTAGATCCTAAACTGATATTAGTTAGCCCTTTGAACTTGTAACTATTAATACTACTCAAACTCATATAATATACTTTATATATCATTTAAACACATGCATTGATCAACAACTTTTGACAGTTAAATTATTAAGTTGGTTAGTTTTTTCACATTTGAGTTGTTTAATTTAAAATTCGTAAACCTTAACACTATACCCTAAACTGATATAATTAAACCCTTTGAACTTGTAACTATTAGTACTACTCAAACTCATATAATATACTTTATATATATAAAAACTGACTAATGAGCAGATGAGGCGGAGATAGTAAACAAGATGCAACATACATTGTTGGATATTTTTAGACAACTTAATTCATCCAATCTGAGCCGTTGTTTACTTTCGAGTTGCTTTTGCGGGGAAACTGAAAATTTTGCTAAAATAACAGAATCCTCGACTTTTAAGTAAAATCTATCTAATTCTAAACATAATCTATCTTTCAACAAAATAACTAAACCTTAATCTCTCATCTCCATCAACGTAACTCTAAACATAATCTGCAACACTTGTTACATATTTATCAAATGGACAAGTCATGGATTTGACTGCGAAGGTATCATGTACATATATCTCTCGAGAAATATTTTCATTTTCCGATTGAAATTGTTATGATAACTTTTTTCTTTGCGATTTACCATGTAGGACTAGTGCCGAGTACTCAATAGGAGCAACCAATTTCGTAAACTCATCAGCAAGAAGATTGGGAAATCTGACTGAAATGCTTTTCCCATGTAGAGACTGCCGAAATTTATGACATCAAAAATTAGAAAACATAGTTGATCATCTAGTAATTAGGGTTATGGATCCGAAGTATAAGAGTTATACTTGGAGTATTCACGGTGAACGAAGGTCTAATACAAAGGACACTACTACTGATTCCGAAACCAAGGCATTTGATTTGTTCAAGACTGCATATTTTATGGATGATGGTAATCAATTTCAAAACAATGAAAATGGAGAAACAAATGATGATGATGATGGACCAGTAGAAGATTCTGAGTTCAGAAAAAAATAAAAAGAAGCTGAAACTCCATTGTACCAAAATTGCATCAAATATTCAAAGGTTTCGGCAATT